>VURO01030384.1:4930-20005 GCA_015108175.1 Pelvicachromis taeniatus | reverse complement strand
TCCCTTAGAGATAGGGTGAGAAGTTTGGCCATTCGGGAGGAGCTCAGAGTAGAGCCGCTACTCCTCCACATCAAAAGGAGCCAGTTGAGGTGGTTTGGGCATCTGATAAGGATGCCTCCTGGGCGCCTCCTGGGTGAGGTGTTCCGGGCATGTCCCACCGGGAGGAGGCCCCGGGGCAGACCCAGGACATGCTGGAGAGATTATATCTCTCGGCTGGCCTAGGAACGCCTTGGTGTTCCCCCGGATGAGCTGGAGGAGGTGGCTGGGGAGAGGGAGGTCTGGGCTTCTCTGCTTGGGCTGCTGCCCCCGCGACCCGGCCCCGGATAAGCGGAGGAAGATGAATGGATGGATGGATGGAGGATACAACATAATGTTATGAGCTAACATTACCCCAGATAATTTTAGAAATTAGCATCCTAAATCTCTTTAAGCACTTTTCCTCTGACACAAAGTTTTATTACATTCTCACATCACACTAGAATGTATTTTGTAAGCGTGAGCATGTCCTCATTAGATCCACTTCAAAAACATTTTCAGTTACAGTGGCAAAGCAGCAGCTATCAAGAGCAAAAACAACAGCACTTACTGACAGAAAAATATGGATATCATCAACAATTCACCTGTATGACAGAGAATTAGGGACACATGAAAAAAATATATTATTGATCATTTTTAAATTTAAAGTCAGAATTTCAAGAAAAAATCAAAATAATTTTTTGAAAAAGAAGAAGTGAACATGTGGAGATTACAGCTGTTGTATCAAGACAAACTGCCACAACAGTTTTACCCTCTGCAAAATGCCTAAAACTCTGTTTTAGTTACAAAGAAATTATTTACCACATAACACAGTGTGTTCTTTGTTTGTTTGTTTGTTTGTTTGTTTGTTTGTTTGTTTGTTTGTTTGTTTGTTTGTTTGTTTCTTTCTTTCTTTCTTTCTTTCTTTCTTTCTTTCTTTCTTTCTTTCTTTCTTTCTTTCTTTCTTTCCCATCCCCCGTGTGTGGACCAATATGGCAAAGCCATAAAAATAAATCCACTGAGCATCTTTCTTGGCCTTCAGACAGTAATTCTGCTTTGCTAAAGTATCGAACAGGACAGGGAAGAAAAGAAAGAAAAAGATTTCTTTCTTCAATAATGAGGCATGTCATACAGGATGTACACAGAATAGTTTCAAATGAGACTGTACGTTTGAGAACAAATGATCAACACAACATAACTTTACTAAAACCATTAAAATAACTTATATTAAATTAAAAAGGATGAAAATACATCTCAGGTTTTACCTGCACGTGCCTGTTGTTGTCATCTCTGTCTGTTTTCCTGGAGATCTCGTCGTTTTCCTCTTTTCAGCACCTCTTGACATTGCCACAGTCCTGCTCCCAGATGAATGTTAAAACAATAATGAAGTAGAGCTCAGACGGCTTTTATCAGGGAAAACAGTTTTGGGTCGTGTTCACATAGAAAATGAATAAACTTTTATTTCTTTGGCAAAAACAAATACATAAGTAAATGAAATAATAATGCAGCTAACACAGAAATATTTTCTGTATTAACGGTTTTTCAGTTGTGACGATAGCCTGGCTTCTTCATTTACATCCAATATTTAAATACATCCATCCATCTTCTTCAACTTTATCCGGGGCCGGGTCACAGGGGCAGCCCAGACCTCCCTCTCCCCAGCCACATCCACTAGCTTATCCGGGGGACACCAAGGCGTTCCCAGGAAATCTGAGAGATATAATCTCTCCAGCATTCCTGGGTCTGCCCCGGGGCCTCCTCCCGGTGGGACATGCCTGGAACACCTCACCCAGGTGGCGTCCTTGTCAGATGCCCGAACCACCTCAACTGGCTCCTTTCAATATGAAGGAGCAGCAGCTTTTCAACCCTGCGACAGACTGGCGACCTGTCCAGGGTGTACCCTACCTGTCGCCCCAAGACAGCTGGGATAGGCTCCAGCGCTCCCCGCGGCCCGAGCCACGTTCTGCTTGGCCTCTCGGCACCTATCAGCTCCAAAGTTCCACAGGTTAACCAAGCCTGATAGGACTCCTTCTTCAGCTCTGGTATCCCCCATCTGGTGTGGGAATTACCACCATGACAGGCACCAATCACCTTGCGGCCACAGCTCAGTGCAGCGGCTTCAGCAATGGAGGTGCTGTACATGGTCCATTCGGATTCAATGCCCCCAGACTCCCTTAAAATGCTGTTGAAGCTCTGCCGGAGGTGTGCGTTGAAGATCTCGCGGACTGTGGCCTCGTGTGCTAGGTGTTCCCAGCACTCCCTCACTGTACGTTTAGGCGCACCAGGTCTGTCCAGCATCCACTCTTGCCACCTATCCAACTCACCACCAGGTGGTGATCCGTTGACAGCTCACAGCCCCTCTCTTTACCCAAGTGTCCAGAACATATGGCCTTTGGTCTGATGATATGATTACAAAATCGATCATCGACATGCGGCCTAGACTGTCCTGGTGCCACGTGCACTTATGGACACTCTTATGTTCAAACATGGTGTTCGTTATGGCCAAACTGTGGTTTGCACAGAAGTCCAATAACAAAGCACCGCTCAGATTCAGATCCGGGAGACCGTTTCTGTGTTGTCATTTTTAGCATCTACGTGGATGTTAAAATCACCCACAATAATTATTTTACCTGAGCTGAGCACTAAATCAGATACAAAGTCTGAGAAATCACACAGAAACTCTGTGTAAGGCCCATGTGGACGATAGATGACCACAAATAAGACTGGTTTTTGAGTTTTCCAGCTAGGGTGGACAAGGCTAAACATCAGGCTTTCAGATGAATTAAAAGTCTGTCTTGGTCTTCGGTTGATTAATAGGCTGGTGTGAAAAATTGCTGCCACACCGCCCCCGTGGCCTGTGCTTTGAGGTTTCTGGTAGTTAGTCCGGCTAAGGCCTGGACACAAGACGATTGCCCTCGGGCACCCTCCCCAGGCCTGGCTCCAGGGCGGGGCCCCGGTAACTCTATCCTGGGCAGGGTGAACTGTTCCCTTGATGTTCTTCTCATAGGGGTCTTCTGAATCGTGGTGTGGTTCCTCACCCAGGACTAATTTGCCACGGGAGACCGTACCAGGGGGCAGAAGCAAAATACCGATAAGCGTCTAAATTTTTGTAGGGCTTCAGATCTCATATAATTGATGGGCTGTTGATAACATAATTATATACATCGTGTCGAGTGAAGTCAGGGACAGTGCCAGAGTTGCACTTCACAGCATCAGTAAACACACTCTGAGGGAGTTAAGTAAACATCCATATTTAGCCCCAATTTGCCTAATTTATACACATGAGCAAAATGCTCCCCGTGAAAGCATTTTCTTTCCTCTCAGACAGTATATTTACTTTTGTTTACTCACTACAGTTGCCATAGTTTTCTTCATCTACATAATGTATAATGTTACTTGACATGTCACGATGTCCAAATTGGCCGATAAATGACATGTCTGCACACGCCATTATTGAGTTCTCTAATCAAAAGAGCATTTCCATCTACAGAACAACTACCCAGAACTACTGACTGGATGGGTTTTTTATGATCACATTTTGGCCTCAATATGATTTCTGATTTGGTTATTAGCCGAAACCTGTGACCTTTATCTTCAGGAGTTAATATATTATTACCACTACTACATGGTTGACTGGATTATTGCATGAGTAATTAAGTTTATAGATGCTCCTAATATTGCTTGGTGAGTGTACCAATTTGTGGCTTCTATTTATTTTTTAAAATCTGTAAATATGTGCTATTTTAAATGAAAGATACTTTTAGATTAAAACTACTTTGTTATTAAATGAACCTATATCTAATAATAGACCAATGCATGTAGCACGGCTTAATTTAACTTTCTCTGTTTACTTGTGTGTAAATTAGCTGATTTTCAGGAAATTAATCTGCAACCTTAATATTTGGTTCATCAAACTTAAATGCCAAATCTATATAAATGATTAGCACTCAGCACTTAGATGATTGATGTCACTTTTTGGCCTTTTTGACAAAAAACGCATTTTGTGGCATTGAATTATACTTTATTATCGCAAGTGGCTTCCTGGATCATTAAAACTTGAACAGCTCATTTCTTCACATTATACGCTAACACTAGGCAATTTCAACACTGTAGCTAAATATTGTATATCATTTGAACGATAATACCTGTTCCCTTGTGTTTGTGGCATAGACTAAAGAGAGGAAAATGCCATGACCTCTGTCTCCTGATTATCAATGGTTGTGCTGCCGTTTACTCCTGCACACAACATCCCTGTGTGCTTCTGTGTAGATGCTCCGACTGTGTCAGAGGGCAGAGATGTTGGAGTGACACTGGGCCAGAGAGGAGTGCTGGAGTGTGAGGCTGATGCGGTGCCCGAGGCAGATTTTGAGTGGTACAAAGATAACAGAAGGTAATTGGTTTTACATTTGCATTTTAAATTAAAGGTATGTGAATATGTGCCTGTGTCTGTGTGCACACTCAAGTTACTGATGGTTAATGATCTGCTGTGAGATATATAGTCCCAATGTATGATCTAAACTCATTTAAAACTAGAAAACTTGCATTTCCTAAGAAAATGCTGTGTGAATGCTTAAAAGCTGAAACTGAAATGCTTTTCCATGTTTGGGACATGCACCTATTTTTTGTAATGAAAGTCAATGGGCATTCGTCAAAGTTCCGAACATGGAACAATAAGTGCATAAAAATCTTATTATCTCAAAAAGTATAACAGTAATAGCTACCAAGAGATACAGCGCCCATCAGCAGACATAGCAGAATATATTAAGTTGAATGGTGAAAATCGGACAAAAACTCAGGGAGGAATTAGCGAATTAGCGTCCAAAAAATTGGCAACTACAATAATAATAACCCTGGTGGATCACTAATGTGTGAATGCATTCCATTGCATACAATTACACACAATTAGCAGGAAAAAAGTCAAAAAGAAAACAAGAATGATGTGATTTGATATTTTTCCCTCATTTAGGATCGTTAATGGCTTTGATGGGATGGAGATTATCAGTACTGGATTAGGGTCAAAGCTGACTTTCTTTAATGTCTCTGATGGAGATTATGGTAACTACACCTGCGTTGCCATCAACACACTTGGTAGCTCAAATACAAGCTTCCTTCTGTATGGTAAGTACATTTATAGCACTTATAGACATACTATAGACAACAGGAACTATAACTAAAATGCTGTGATATGATAGAGTTGTACAGTTTGTATTTTGATGTTTAGTTGCTGCTAACAGGTCACTGTTGCAGTGGTCCTCATTATCACTAAGCTGTGTCTCTAATCATTGCCACATGTAGTGACCAGAGTTGCACTCGACATGGTAACTGTTGATCTTCTGTGGAGCCAAATACAATCCAAGACAGGTTCATTAACTGAACTACTCTGGGTGCATGTCTTTAACTTCATGCATGTCCAACTGTTCTGTCCTTTGTGGAGTTTTAAATCTCACCACAAAGAAGTGGACAGTTGTGTATTATTTTGAAAACATATTGGATTCTCTGTGCTGTTCCTGTGTCTGACATTGTGTCCTCTTTATCTGCTCTTCTTATTTAATGTGGCTTCCATCAAAATAAGGCCAGAAGTTTTGTCAGTGAGTGAATACCCACTTCTGACACTAGACTCACAAACTTTTTGTCGGCAAGTTTAAATGTCTATGTTTTGGCTAAAGTTATAATTTCCCAGGTTTTTGTTAGGCTTTGTTTATTAGTTTGTCTTGTCATCAGAAGATGTATGTAATATTGTACAACACATTAATGGGACAGCTGAGCTGAGAAGTATCCATCAACGTGACCAATCACATTAAGACCCCCCCTCTCGATTCCAAACAGCCTAATGTCAGTTGATTTGCGCGAGCAGGATTCAACAGTGAGTGAGTCACCAACGACAGCACAAAGGAGACTCTCGTTTGCACAATGACTTCTTTGTGTGTGTGGCTGCTGTGCTCGACGGTTGCTGAATTTACACACAAGGAATATAATTGTGTGGTAATAAATACCTGTGGCTGTGAAATGAAATTGTTTGCTCAGATTCTGTTTTTCTTCAGCGAGATTTGTTTTCCAGTATTAATGATTAGTTGTTTAGTTGGTATACAAATGTGAATATGTAAGACTGAACTTTTCATTCATGTTGTGCATGGTATAATACTTTATTATTGTATTTAACCTGTTTCACATGTTTGGGCACTGTTTGAAAAGGCACTGGAGCACATTTACTTTAATGTGAAAATGGAAACCTTAATAACATCTGATAGTAGTCAAAGTATGTTGGATCAGTTTTCTGAAACAGTTGCTGTTATTTTAAAGAATTAGGTATCCATTCCATCCATTCTCTTCCACTTATCCTTATTAGGGTCATGGGGAGAATGAGGACTACAGCAGTGAAATGTGAAACATAACAGAATCATTAATTATTATTTACTGCAGCTAATTGTTAATTAAATTGTTATGCACATGTGAATACAGCAGTTAAACTGCTGTAAATTACAGCAAAAATTAAAGGAGTGCTAACTGATCATTATAAGTAATTCTATAGAACTGTCTAACAGGCCTGTGTGAGTTTAAATACACAGTTCTCATGTAAGCACCACAACTTTCTGAAATCATACTGCAGTAAAGTGTCTGAATAAAGCTGTAAGAAATATTAACGTGACAGACAGCCATTCAAATAACAAAGAGCCATTTTTTTACACATCTGATGAAAGGTCCTTGTTACATATTGCGTTGCTAAAGGGTCTTTATTTGAAGAGTGCTCAGATGTTTGCTGTTCTTAAAATTATGATACTTCCTATTACTAAATTTTGCTAAAATTACTTTATCAGTGATACTTAAAATACAGTGTTTGCCTTTAGGACCCCGCCTTTGCTTTTCTAAATGGGTGTTGCTGCTGTTTTGTCAATTGAACTGTCTGAAACTGATATCATAATATTGCTTTTCTGTTTCTGACACATTGCTCTGTTCAATTTGTTTCCCTGGTGTAGTGGTAATTGAACCCACTAGCTCAACACTTTTGCAAGGTTAGTATTCAACACCAGCATGGACTTCAGCTGTCGAGGGTCGATAGTATTAATTGCATGCTGGAACCTGTGGGACATTGCCATTTTCACAATTGTGAGTTAGGTTGCATTGGAATTTCAGAGGCGATGAGCAACTGATGCATTTGACAAAAAGAGAAATAATTTATCTTGGCGTTTTTGAACCTGTCAAAATTGCACTTTAACCCTCGGTGGTTTTATTGAATTGACATGTTAGAGTTGTTGTGTGGTCAGAAGCATCCCTGAGGACGGTGAGCAGCAAAGCAAACTGACATGTGAATCTGTGAAAATGGTCAATGAAGCCTGTTTCATTAACTGTGTTTCATCTTTCTCTTCTGCAAACCTAACTGCCTCTCTGTGTGACGTTGGCTTCATTTTGATTCTTTGCATGCTCTTTTCCCAATGTAAGTATTCATTACGTTTGCTTGTTCTTCTGTGATCCACTGTCCTGTATTTGCTGCATTTCAACACATTTCTTGTGTGAATCTGTGCACATTTTTGAGGACCAGCACTTCAACATATGAAGCTGCAGAGATAAACACCACACCTACTTTGTTATGTGAATGGACTGCTGGTCGCAGTCACAAGGACAAATCAAATGGCACAATTGTATTAATGACTTTGATTCTGACTATGACTATGAGTGATTTTCATTATTCTAATTAGCAGTAGGAAGGATTAGGAATAATCCACTGTGGAAGCATAATTGGATACATGCCCCCAAAGGAAACTCGTGGAAAGCCAAGGGAAATGAGGAGTCATTGTTTGACCAATTTCAGTATAAAAATTTTAAAATGATCCAAAATCCTTATATAATACACTCAATTAGATAGAACTTGTCTCATCCCCAAAAAGGGCATGATGAAAATATTACATGTTTTTGTTCATAAAATGCATCATGCAATACTTTGGTAAATTTAGCAATGTGTTAAAAATATCAATGCTAGATTACTGCATTTTAATTTGAATACGTTTTGCAGACCAGTTCTCGATCCTAAGGAAAAAAACAACCACCTTTAAGTTATATCTGCTTTGACCGTGTTGTTACTGAGATTACTTCCTTACTCTGCTTTTCTTTGTTCAGCCTTCATTATCATCCAAACCGCATAACACTATTCACTGTTAAGATGAAGTCACATCCAAGGATGAATGTTGACGATTAATTAACAGTTGCTACATACAACAAATACGGGAAGAATTTGCTGCATAGTAAATGATGTTAAGAAAATATAAATGAGAAAAACAAACCTGTAATAGAAACGTTAAAGTACGAGCCACGACATTTATCACTTGCCATTGACATTGTTTTAACTTAAAACTTGAGCCAACACAACTTTTTAACACCAGCGAGGTGGTCATTTTGACCCCCTGGCACAAAAATCCTGTAATTGTGTTAAAATAAAAGCTCGTCTCAAATGTCATGATTTCTTTTCTTTAAAATGGATTATTCATCAAATTTGGAAGTTTGGAATGTGTGGGATTAAAAGAAAAAAAAAAGATGACCACTTTTACCTAGAACCCACCTTTAGTTGAAGACTGCTATAACATCAGCCAAAAGCTAGTTATACATGAGTGATGAATAAATATACAGAGAACTGTAGTTAGATAAAAGATGAATAAACTACTCCAGGCCTGACGATGGGATTGTGAGCAGGGTGAGTGTGTAACCGAAAGCATGGCCAGGTTGCTCTTCTGAGCAGCCGGGGATTCGTACCTAAAGTGAACAGAGATGATCAACTTGGACATCACTACTTTTACAATAATTATTTAAAATGCATTTTTTACTCTTATGTAGCCTGCATTGAGATCATTTTTAAAACGTGGAAAATCAGCTGAAGCGTCAAAATGACTCCTCCTGGCAGTTTAATTACTGTGTCAGACTCTCGCTATGCAAATATCCTGCATTTAATCCTCCCAACGCTAACAATTACACAATCTCACCAGTTTTTTGTCAGTTATGTTTTGCGGAGAAACAGAAGAAGCTGTAAGGTAACACAGTGAGTCGCTTGTTCAGGCTCTTGGTTTAAGTCATTGTTCACTTTATCAGTATTAAACACAATTGTTGACGTACAGGCTGCGGGTGTGCATTGTCAAACAACCTTTTAAAGTACATTCCCCTCAGCTGAATGTGTACTGAATTTTCCTGATGTGTTAAGTATGGACATTTTGCAGCTGTGTAACATCTGTAATAATTCTTGTTATGAATGCCAAACAGTATTCAAGATTCCATGTGTCACTCACAATGCACTTATTGTTGCAAATTATAAATGTATAACTTCTCTTAAATGATGTATTAGTAGCAGCTTTCTGTGGCCATTTGCTGGAACATATCATCAAAGACACAACCAAGTAAAACTGAAATTATTGTATTGTAGCAAGAACGTCTGCATCAATATTGCAGGATTGTGACCTTTAAATTCTATTTTCATGCCATCTTACAAAGAGGACATACAAACCATAATCACTGTTACAGATGTTATTACATCTGTAACAGTGTTAAAAACACATGTGTTTGTAATGCCGGCTCGTTCACAGACAAGAGGTTCATTAAAAGACAGCTCGTCAGTGGTGAAGCTTACCCAGATGTTTTTCTCTCCTGTCAGGACCGAGAGCAGTTCAGGACGGCAGCGGCGGTGCAACGAGCGTGCACTCACACCACGGTCTCCTCTTCATCGTGATTCTGTCCTTCCTGCTTAGATTTTGAAGATGAATTGAGTTGAACTCCAGTGTTTTATGTGTGTGTGTGTGTGTGCGTGCGTGCGTGCGTGTGTGTGCGCTTTTTTGTTTTTTTCAACTGAAACCATAAACTGATGCACAGCAAGTGCATGAAGTAATCTGCACTGCATTGATGTTGACCCACTAAATAAGTATGTAATTGAGTTTTTTTCGTTTGAGATTTCAAGGATGTAACAAATGTTTCACCTTTTAATTGAATTTTGTTGGATATTTTTCTCTTTGAGTCATATTATTCTGGATCGTCTCTTTTTACCTGTGATTCTCAACAAAAAAAAAAAAAAAGATTTTTAAAATGCTCTCTTATTTTTAAAAAGTGTCTCTTAATCAAATGGATTTGTCTTGAATTTAACCACACCGAACATTCATGTCTATTCCAGGAAACAGCAAATTTACAGCAAATTTATTGAAGTGAATGCTAAATACCTCAAAGTTCAACTGAAAGAGTCAAACAGAAGGAATTTAGGCTTAAAAACCTGCTTTCATATTTTAATGTGTAATAATTATCCTTTTGTCTGGTTGTTGAAAGCAGAATTGTAGTATTTTTGTTCCCACCATTATAGTGATATATTTGAAGTTGTGCTATGCTAATCTTTTTAATTATATTTTTTCAATTATGTGTAATTTTAAATATTTTTAAGAAGGGGAAATATGAACTTGTAATTATTTGGGACAAACCTCTTAGGTTCATCTCTTTTTCGTTGTTCTTTATCAGTACCAGTTGTATACAAAAATCTTCTCAAGATGATTAAAATTATGTTAGAATTGAATATTTACAGATGGAGGGAACGTTAGCTGCACTTGTATGGAGTTGACGTCTAACTTAAGTCATGAGAAAGCCTATTAATGCTATTGATGTTTGTTTAATATCATACCATGTACACATGCTTTAGAAATTGTTCCTGATTATGTTCGAGCACTGGAGGCTTACAGAACAGTCATTTTGAGTAGATTAACACAAAATAAACTCTTTCTGCATGTATTTAGACACAAATAACCCAAAGACTATATTTCATATACTTCCTGTTTTTCTCATCACCAAACAAAGACACTGATTTGTAAGTACTGTCTTCTTCTCATTAACTTCAGAGTAAACTAGAGGTCTTCATGGGTACAAACATTTCTGTCTGTGAAAAAATGCACCACAGTGAATTAAAGTGGAAGTTTTTTTTAAATGTAGGATCCAGGCACAGCCGAGTTAAATGGATGATCGAGAAAACTTAATAACTTTCTCTCAGTTAATAAAAACACTACATGCTTAGTATCAGCTTTGCAGTTTTTTTTTTTTTTTTTGCATATATCATATTTTACATTACGATAGCCGCTATTTTCAATGATGTCTACAATTGTTTGCTTATTGCCACAGCTATTTGCTCTGGTGGTGTATATCTCGTACTTTCTTCCTAATAATGCAAGTTAAAATACAAATATACACTGTGTTGCCAAAAGTATTCACTTGTTTGCAACACGCATATAAACTTGAGTGACATCCAATTCTTAATCCATAGATTAATATGACATTCACCCACCCTTTGTAGCTATAACACATTCAGCTCTTCTGGGAAGGCTTTCCACAAGGTTTAGGAGTGTGTTTATGGGAATTTTTGACCATTCTTCCAGAAGCACATTTGTGAGGTTAGACATGGAGTTCAAGTTGGGCTAGAATGGCTGGTTAACATTCTACTCAAAGGTGTTCTGTCGGGGTGAGGTCAGGACTGTGTGCAGGCCAGTCAAGTTCTTCCACGCCAAACTTACTCATTAGGGCTGGGCAAAACGATTATTTTCCGAATCGATGAATCTAGTGATTAATTTTTCGATGCAACGATGAATCTAATGATATATGTTACTGCTAAGCAGCTTAAAATAGTTTTGCATTTACGGAGGTTGGGTGTTTATCTCTGAGTGTATGTCTACGTGGGGGGTGTCTGGATGAATTAAAGGGTAAAAACCAGCGTTAGTAAAAAAGTTGAAAACTTACAGTCGTTTTATGATCGGCCATTTCCACCTTACAAAGTCGGCAAACGACTGAATCACTTCGTTTTTGGTTAAAATATCCCCATACTGTAGAACTGCGTGTTCGGGGGGCGTGGTTTAAGTCGATATGTTACCACTACTCGCTATAGCGGTAACCACGCCCCCCGAACGTTTAAGTCAACATGTTACTGCTACTCGCTGCCGCCATGTGTTTTTTTGAAAGTGACGACGCATCGACACTAATTTTTTACGTCGACGTATTTTACACGTCGACATAATCGATTACGTCGACGCGTTGTCCCAGCCCTATTACTCATGCTTGTCTTTATGGACCTGGCTTTGTGCTCTGGTGCACGGTCATGTTGGAACAGGAAGGGACCATCTCTAAACTGTTCATTCAACGTTGGGAGCATGACATTTTCCAGATATTCTTGGCACGCTGAAGCAGTAAGAGTTTCTTTCACTGGAACTGAAAGTCCCGTGAAGTTTGAAGGTCTGCAGAGATTGACTCTGCAGAAAGTTGACAACCCCTGATGGGTTCATGGCTGAGTTGCTGTTGTTCCCAATAGCTTCCACCTAATTATGATACCAGTAACCGTTCACTGCAGAATAAGTGAGGAAATTACACAACTGCACTTGTTGCTCAGGTGACACCTTATTACCAAACTAAAATTCAATGAGCTCCTGAGAGTGATTCATTCTTTAAAAAATGATTGTAAAAGCAGCTTTATGAGCCCGTGTCCATGGAAGTGAGTGGAACACCTGAATTTAATGATTTGGATGGCTGAGTGAATACTTTTGGCAATTTAGTGCTTCATGTAAGAGGGCTTTTTGATCATTGCCAGGCCTTCTCCACTGGTATTCCATGCAATGGAAAACATACCTGGTACCTGCATTGATTAAGACAAAACCCCACAGGTCAGAAATACAGACTGTATTAAAACATGGATATAGCCGCGGTGACATAACTGCTCATTTGCAGTCTTAAGTGTTGCCTTTTCACCTACAACCTGAGGAAATGACTCACTACCATACAATAGAAACTTGAAGCACATTGTTTCATCGTTTACTATAAAAAAAAACTATAATAGACAAAAAATGAAGATCATACTGAAGATGTATTGAAAGTAGGACCTGAGCACACAAACTTATGAGAAAAAGGTTGAATTAGCAAATACTTTGCAGTAAAGACATTCAATCTTCTGTTGATTTAGACTTTAATTTCCAAATTAAGCCCATTAGAATGAAGACAGATTTAAGGTACTTTTGCTTCCACTTCACGATTTAGACTTATAAGCTAAAACCCATCTTTAGTATTTTGTCCATTATCCAATCCTGTACAGATCCACTGATATGGCTAGACTCATGAAGACCTTTACAGTAAATGTGTTGTCTTTTGACACGTGTAAAATGCAAAGTCATTGATACTCTTGAAACCAAAATGTACAGTATAAGAGTCAAATTGTGAGATGTTGATCAGAACATTTAATAATTTCAGACTTTACTGTAGAGTATGCAAGCCAACTGCAATAAGTGAGATTGATTAAAGGTCTCAGCAAATAGGCCTCAACAGTTCTTATCACCTGATACATAATTTGCATTACCAGAAATTACAGAATATATAAGAAAAAAATCACATGTCCAGGTTTTATTATGGACAAACATCAGTGCAGGCAGCAAACAATGAGCAGACCTCCTTTACCGTATTTCATTGTGAGCATGAGAATTTTATGCAACAATCTGTAACCTCTCACAAAATGACAGGAAGAATGAAAGCTGGTCATTTCTGTCTTTCATATTTCTCATTTTGAAAAGTGATTTGTACCAATTGTCAGACTGCACTCAACCCCCCCCCCCCTCCCATATAAATGTATTGTTTTTTAACATGGGTATGCTTTTTTTTGTTATCGAGTGACAATAACAAAAAAAATACTTGTGGTGTTGGATTACTGGCTTTTGTAATGAGAAGGACTGTTTTAAAACATTGTGCATCGCTTGCACAATGCTGTTTGTTTTTACTGTCAGTTTCTATGAGAGTTGTGCATTTAAAGGTTTCCATTAACACTGCAACAAACAGAAACAAGGAATTAAAACAAATTACTCTGTCTGTTTAATGATGGGGAGATGCTGCCTTTCTTATCATCTGAAAGTCATTTCTAAATCAGGCCTAAAAGGAGAAAAGGGAACATAAAAGCAATGATCAGTGTTCTTTTAATATCGGCTTTTTGCCCCGTTTCTCAGTCGTGTCCCTCTGGCTTGTGTCAGCTCTACTGAGGTCCTAGTCAATCATCCACATTCCCCTACCTCTATTTTTCTTTTTTTTCCATGGTTCTTGGGGATAACAAGCTTTTTGCTCCTTGATGTGAAAACAAGAGCCAACATCCAAATCAAAGAGGCATGAAACGGGTCATTTTAGAAAGTGATCAGGGTAATCATCACCTGAATCTGACAGGCTAATCACTGTTTGTTTTCACATATCGGAGAGAGGGAGGGACAGAGAGAGAAAGAGAGAGGCTGCAGAACATTATTGATCTCCACCACTCCAATGTTTGGAAATAACATGGTAATTATTCCATCCTGGGTTGAAAGGAGGCGCTACCAATCACACGTCTATCCTGCACACTCATTTTGTCACAAGATTCACCACATTTAAGATGGACTCACGTCAGGTCACCTCCTAGGGAAGTTTTTTGCAGGAATCCATTCAGTACTACCTATTAGCACATGTTTATCATCTAGCCAGATGATTTAATGGTGCAGCAATAAACACCTGAAAGTCTTATGCATGCTGTGCACGTGCTGCTGAGAGTCAGCAAGTATATGTGAATACTTGCTGACACTTAGCAGCACGTGTACTCACTATCACTATCTCACGAGGTGACCAAAACTGTCAGAATTAAAAATATGACTGTAGAACTCACACGTTCTAATATCAAACACAGCTGCTTATGAACTGCAGTGAGAGCTGTCACCATGGATACAATGTTGTAAATTGCTTAGCACTAAGCTAAGAATGTGATAAACATCGTGACGCAAGTTCAATCATCCAGGTAAAGAAATCCCAAAAAGTTGAATTTGCTCATCCGGATGCAGCATTTGCAGTGGGAGAAATGTTTTGTCACTCATCCAAGTGACTCCAGCCTCAGCTGACTACATGAGTGAAGTTGCCCCCCCCCCATCACTCCCACCTTTTTTAAATCCAACAAAAGTGGTGTCAAACATTTGTGCTGGTTTGTGCTGCAGCCACTATCTTTTTAAAACTATGAATAAAAGTTTCCAGACGTCTTCCAATCCCCCCCCCCCCCCCCCCCCCCCCCCCCCCCCC
>VURO01030376.1:0-14348 GCA_015108175.1 Pelvicachromis taeniatus | reverse complement strand
TAACAGGAAGAAACCTCCGGCAGAACCAGGCTCAGGGAGGGGCGGGGCCATCTGCTGCGACCGGTTGGGGTGAAAGAAGGAAGACAGGATAGAGACATGCTGTGGAAGAGAGCCAGAGATTAATAACAAGTATGGTTGAATGCAGGGAGATCTATTAACACATGGTGAATGAGAAAGGTGACTGAAAAGGAAAAACTCAATAAATCATGGGAGTCCCCCAGCAGTCTGAACCTATCACAGCATCACTAAGGGAGGATTCAGGGTCACCTGATCCAGCCCTAACTATATGCTTTAGCAAAAAGGAAAGTTTGAAGCCTAATCTTAAAAGTAGAGATAGTGTCTGTCTCCTGAATCCAAACTGGGAGCTGGTTCCATAGAAGAGGGGCCTGAAAACTGAAGGCTCTCCCTTCACGTATAGCTCTTACTCTCAAGAAGCAGTAGGTGCTGCTATGGGCACCTCGCCCATGCCAAAGTGCTCACAGGCAGCGGATAGTCCTCATGCATCAGTCGACCCCAGCTGCTGTCAGAGCAGGAGGTGTTCACACCTACACGTCCAAACTGCAAATGAATGATCGAAGCTTGTCTTTGTCTAAAATAAATCAATGCACTAAAGCACATCATTCCAATCATTGTAAACTTAGAAATCGGATGTCCTTGCAGAGACTTAACTCCATCTTGTACATCAGAGACGGACTGAAGCTGTCTGGTGAGGCTTGCTATGAACACCAGCTGTCTGATAATGTTTTACAGCCTTTTGGCACATTTAAGTCAAATGCTACAGTTGCTGAACCTGCCGTAGAGAATCTCGACCAAAATGAGGATGACCCACACTTCCTGTGAGTCAGCACAGCCAGTGTGTGTGGAGGGACGTCTGGAAACTGTTACTTTTTGTAGATTATGAGGTTTAACATTGCTTAACAACACAAACACACACAAAACAAGCAACTCCTCCAGAATGCCTATTTCCGGTCACTTTTGCCGGTCCGTATAGAGGAGGGAGGTCGGAATTGTGACATTAAAAAAACAATAATTGCTAAAAGAAATTTAATTTGTAATTCAAAATATTTTCTAAATGTATTTAGGGTGTTTTTTTACTCACTTAATGTCTCTTCCACGATGTTATTTCTCTCTCCTACAGTGTCGGTTACAATTACATAAGCATGACTGATTATGCAAATTAGGCGATGACGTCATTAAGCGTCTTCGAGCGATTTTTCTTGCTGAGGAGTTGGCAACACTGAGTCGATTCTCTTCCTATATCCTTATCAGGGTCGTGACATAGGTGGGTGTTCAAGTACATTTCCCCAGGGGAAAATGTAATTTCCTGTGCTCGTGTCTTGGTCTGAGTATTTCAGAAAGTGCTGATCTTCTGGGATTTTAGTGTTTTTCCAGTGAGCAGCAGTTACTCTGGTAGAAAATGCCGTGTTCATGCAAGAGGAGAATTTCTGCTTTGAGAAAAGGAAAAGTAGGGCAAATAATGAAGACATGCACAACAAGCTGAACTGTGAAGGAGCTGGTCTACAGCAGCAGAAGACCACCCCAGGGCCAAATCTGTCAGCTGAGAACAAAATGCTGACACTGCATTTCACACTGGCTTGCCAGAATTGGACAACAGACGATTGTGAAGATTGTGACGAGTCTCAGCTTCTGCTTGTATCAACAGTTCAGTCTGGTGGTGTGATGCTGTAGCAGATGTTTGGGCCCCTTAGTACCAGGTGAGCATTGTTTATACGCCACAGCCTACCTGAGTATCATCGCTGACCACAGCCGCCCTTTTATGACCACACTATAATCATCTTCTGATGGCTGCTGCCACCATGTCACCAAACCCAATTCTGGTTCTTAAAACGGTTTTTTTGAACATGACAGTGAGTTCACTGCACTCAAGTGGCTGTTATTAATAATTGAGACAGGAAAGCCGTAATGTAAGTCTAACATGCAGCTGTAGCTGTGAGCACAGGGGCCCCACCCACCCCTGAGCACAGGGGCCCCACCCACCCCTGAGCACAGGGGCCCCACCCACCCCTGAGCACAGGGGCCCCACCCACCCTCACTTCAAATCTTCCGGTTACGAGGAGCAACCAGTCAGAAGAAAGGTGTGTTAAGAGAAGGTGGGTGGGAGCTTAAAAGATTGTTTTTGGTTATTATTATTATTATTATTATTATTATTTGGTTAGATTATTTGGCTCAATCTGCATCAGTAAAGATTATTTTCAGCTGTGAATTATGCAAACTCGAAGAGGAGGAGACGATTTAAAACATGGAGCTGGAAACGAGCTTAAAAGGTTCCTTTTAATGTCCTGTTTAAACACATCGAGCAACAAAACAACACATCGGAGGCTGATTTTAGTCGTGACATGTGTGACATATACTCTGTGTAATTTTTAAAACACACATGGGGTGAATGTAAAAATCGGTTTCTTTTTTTGGGGGGGGGGGATTCAGATTTTTCTTCTCTTCACATGTGATTTACTGAGCAGAAATGTGTGATTTTTTTTTTTTTTTGTCATTAAATTACACGTGAAAAAGTGAGCTCAGCAGCAAAATGAAGCCAAATTACAGTGAGGTGTCTAAAGCAGCATTAGTCTTCTGAGGAATATCAAATTGCCACTGTGCTGTACTTTTCTACTGTTATTTTGTCACAGCCAAATCAGACAAGTGCAGTTTGGCAGGACGTGTTTGACTGGCTTGAATTTAATGATAATGCGACATATAAAGATACTTTATGGTACATCCCCCCCCCCTCTCATTCAGTGATCTCGTCGAAGCGTTGTCATGTAGGTTAAACAGAAGTGCATCGGTGAAAATGACATCATTAAATGCACATTGTCTGGGCGTGTATCAAACACACTTCAGTGAAATTAGCTGTATTAAGGCAACAAAGGGTTTATTCAAGAACACAACAAGACTGATGGTAATGTCTTTATTTCTTGAACAATAGCATGACAATTTGGAGGTGCAGCTTGGATAATTACAGCCTTGGAGCTTTGGGCTTCCTGGCCATGCCATAAAAATGAGTTGTCAGGCACACGCTGACCTTTTGTGATATTTTTAAAAACCCTGAAAATACTAAGAAGACCAGTGTCTCTCTGACGTACTACCCTCCCCCCCTCGATCTCATTTCCCCCCACACATCTCCCTCATCTACTGGAGAGAGACTGAAGCACCACTTCAAGCCAGCGCTATTATTTGCTCCTTTCGAGGCCCGGCCCCTGAAGTACCGCACTCAGTTAGGACCTGTAATGTAGATTCCATTTCAGCTGCTATTAGGCCTCATCCGTTATAGCAGACCTGCCTGTTCGTTATTCCTCCACTGCTCTCTCCATCCTCCACATGGGTCCATCCGACCCCCCCCCCCCCCCCCCCCACACCCACCCCCCCCCCCCCCCCCCTCTCCTCCCCCCCCCCCCCCCCCCCCCCCCCCCACACACACACACACATCACCACCCCTTTCTGCTTTTGTGCTGCCATCTCTCCACTCATCCTCTCATTCCTCCTCAGTCCTCCACCCATCTGCCCCCCATCCCATCCTGCTATCTCTCCACTCCACATCTGTCCACCCCACTTTCTTCCCCCCCTCTCCCCTCCATCCATCCATCCACTTCACTTCGCTCCACTCCCCAGCCTTGCCCCCAGGGGAGCCTTGCAAACTGCTTATTCAACAATCGGCTGCCATAAAGATATGTAATGACATTTTCGAAGGCAAAGAGGCCTGTGTGGTTTTTAATTCATATTTAATGGCTGTCAGGCTAAATAGCCCACTATCCTAAATGGGAGAGAGGCTGCTGCCCTTCCACTTAAGACTGAAAGCCGTCTGCGTGTGGATATCTGCTGGTTGCACAGAGCGTCCATTTTTGTTTGTTCCAATTTTGGAAAATCACTCAAGGCACAAAGAGTGACTCCACATCTTTAGAAACAAAGATGATTTTTTTTTTTTATTAATATCTCACAGGATACTAATGATTTGACAAACGGTTGAGGTCGTTTGGATGTGTGGTTCTTATAATGGTTGGCTTATTTCATTGAAAAGAAATCTAAAGTGGAAAAAGTTCCCGACTTGATACCCTGAAAATTAGCCAATTTAAACATGCAAATGAAGGCATGTGGTATTTAGAAATTCATGGAGTTGGTCGAAACGATCCCCTTTTAATTTGCCTTTTCAGGATTTTCAATCCCTCGTAATCTAAGAGCGCTCATAAAAACAGGAGTTACAACATCGGATTTTCAAAAACATGGACACTGAAGCTCTGCTAAAAAGTACAGGACTAAAAAACCCCAAACAGTGCTTGGTATGAGTCTTTGTTTCTGTTCCTGTAAATCATAAACAGGAAATGGTTACAGTTTTGCTGTTAAAGCTAAATATGCCATCACATCGATGCAGAAATAAACATGTTTTAGACTTTAGATTGATTTGATTTGGGGTTTAAATGAGCTTTTATTAGCCCTGAAATTCTCGCGTAGCTATTTTCTGTATTTATGAAGTTATTAGGGCTCAATAACTTAAACAAAACAAACCCCAAGAGGTTTGGACCTTACTCTGAAGGAAAACCCCGAGCACTCTATTACAGATTTTTTATTTTACAGGTTTTTAATAAATACTTTTTAAAATCAACTACCAGAGAAATACATACACTTCTGTTAATTAAGGTGAAACTTTTATTGCTTTAAGTAGATGCAGACGAGTTGTCGACCTCCAAAAGCTCATTTTGAGCCAATAGATCCTTGAACTGAACATTTCTCAATACTCTTAATGACAACAATTAAAGATACTGCTACGAATAACAGTACAGTATAGTTTCAAATAAATGTGTACATGAACACATTTTATATCCCTCAGATTTGTACCTAAATAGTGGCTGAATATCATGCACAGATAAATCTATTTCTCTCTCTCTTTCTCTCTTTGTCTGCCTGACAGTCTCCTCCTTTTATTCCTTTGAACGCCTGCAAATATCACTTCTCTCGCTCTGTGTGTTGCACTTGTTCACAGTCCTGCTCCCGGAGAGTTTTTCTTGCGATCGCGCACATGTTTGGAGTATGTCCAGTTAGAAAAGGCATAGACATTTCTTTCCTTCTTACAAAAAGATAAATAAATAATAGAGGTAGTAGAGAAATGCTCCCTGTGGAGGGTGAATTTATGTTCTTTCTTATGAAACTTCTCCATCATTAATGAGAGGACAGATCAATAGATCTCACGAGGGAGTGTACTCTCCCCGGGTACTCGCTTCTGTGAGGTGCAGCAGGCCCTCGGCTGATGGCGACAGCCGTCCAGCCACACTTTCAGGTCATAAATTCACCATGACTGTGATTGCTGTTATAACTACCCTCTGGAGTAGATTGCTTGGCATCTTTCTGAAGGTTGTTTCAACTTGCTTTTAGACATAAATGCAAATGTTTTGATCCTGAATTGACTGGAAAGAAGAGACGGGTTTAATAAAAGCTTTGCCTCTCTGTTTTGTCTGTCATTTGCTGAACACGCCTCTGTTTTTCAGTCATTTTGGAAGTGCTGTGTGTGTTTGGGAGAAAGTGCCGGTCTCACAAGTGTAGGGAGGAAAGGGGCAGGTGAAATGTGACTATTGTACTCGACCAATGCTTTTATTTTCATTTGATCAAAAACATGTAGCCATGTTCTGATAGGATGCTTTCAAGATCTAAAGTTTTACGATGTTTTCATTTTTTCCCCCATTTGTCTCTTTGATGGACCTCAAGTGTGCATCGGCTATGACGTTAAATATGTCACAAAATGCCAGCGATGCCAACCCTTCTACGCTCCCGCTGGATAATCCAGCCCAGCTCATTATATGAACTACCATATATGACTTTATGAGCGCTGTGCTGTTAAAGCCAGGATATAAAAAAAAAAAAGTGCTTTAACCTTAAAATCACTTGCTGATTATTTGTTTATAAAATAAAATCAGGATAATAAATGTCAGTTGCTGGCATTTAGTAGCTGCTCTTATTGGTAAAGAGTAAATAAGCAGGTAGTCGTTTGGCATCATAATTCCAGCGGGATGTCTCGATTTGTGGCTTTTAGCTTTCTTCTTTTTCACAGAAAACAATTTGCTCTTATTTTTTTGGACTACATTTGAGTCCATAGATCTAATTTAAATGAGGTATTTCAGTGTTTCGGGCCAAACTGAAATATTTTGTGCAGACACTTTTACAGTAATCCTACCATCAGGTTAATCAAAACTAAACTAAAATCTAAAGACTATGTAAAAAATATAAAACAAGAAACAGCTAGGACTCTTCCGTTATCACACGTGTGTGCTAATTAGCAAATGTTTTGCTAAAAACTGAGACTGCACAGCAGTCGAACCTCACATTTCTGTTCCGGTCATCACATTGCAGACTTTTCTGTTGCGAGAACCAGTCGATTAACTGCTCGTTCTCCACCTGCCGATCAGCGCTCGGTCGATGCCTGCCGCTTACCTCCATCCAGACGGGAGGTCAGAGGTTTGAAAGGTCGGGACCGTGTGCAGAGTTTCCCCTGGCTGTCTGGAAAATATGAGTAAGTGGGCATTGATCTGTTCCCACTTACCGTAGGTTCTTTTAAGGCACGGCAACTCTGGAAGCAACACTAAAAAAATAAAGTGTAAAAGGAGAAAATAAGCAGTCAGAGATGCGGTGTAAACGCTGAGGGGAAAATGTGGCATTTGCTGGCTGATTTGTAATAATTACATAGTAGGCGCAAATTAAAACCTCGAGGGCCATTTATCATTTTAGATTGCACTTTTGGCCTAATATTTGGCACAGCGGGGGGTCGGCACAAATGTTTTTAAGCCTTTTCAAAATGAAGTGATGGCTGCGCCATTTGGAACGACTTGAAAGTAATCAGCGGTGGTACAACAACAGAGAAGTGCGCTAGTGTGCTCATTCAAACGCGCTAATGCAATCACGTCCATGGAATAGTAATTGATTAAGTGTTAGTTGAAGTTAATTACAGACAAAACGGCTCTCGGACTCACGATGAAATCTGCTCGGCTGCTAAAAACGTGAAAGAATTCTCCTCAGTCACTGATGTATATCGTTGGAAATGTAGACGGCGGGTCTAATTGCCTGTAAACCACTTGTGCCCGGTCATCCAGCCAATGACTACCTGGTCCAGCATGCAGCATCACCAGCAGCATTAAGTCATCGTCATGAAACAAAAGAGCTGGGAGCTGGGGAGAAGAGGATCATCGCTACTACCAAATATTGATGCCCTGGCTGCCTCGCATCATTTTTTTCTGAGCGGGGTCCAGGCGCTGAAATGTAAATAAATCTATGAGGGCAAGGAGCCGGGGGCTCCGGTTACCACTCCTAACAATCAAGAGGCTTTTCATGCTGCCCTGGAGGGCCATTCCTGTAACGCTAGCACACTGGAGAGAGCCACAAATCATCATCTCTCCTCTGCTCCCACTCCCACTGTCTCTCTCACTGGACTCTGCTCTTTCTTTCTATTTTCCCTTTTCCATTTCTCCCCCCCCCCCTCTTGTTCTTTCACTCACACCGCAGTCCCCCATTCTTCTGTTCCCCGTTTCCTTTTCAGCCTTCTCTCTTGTTAGCACCTATCTTTTCTTCTTAATGCCCTTCATCATAATCTCCTCATGCTCTCTGCTCTCCCACAGCTCTGTCTTTATACTCGTGGTTCTTCACAACTCCCTAAAGCTCATAGTGAGCCTCACACGACAACAAAATGAAAGGCCAGGGACTTGCAGCCACATTTATCAAGATCTCAAAAGATCATTTCATTTCACAACCATTTCTGTGTCAGAAAACCACTTATCAGCACGTCATCTGTACAATAATATATCATCGTTTCAGCGCCGGCTCAGGAAGGAAGCTCAAAACGTGGTGCTGTCTTGTACGCGGACTTTATGTCAATTTCTGTGTATGAGAGGCTAAAATAAATATTGTCATTTTTGCATCTAACATCCTTCCAAATGATTCGACACTATGTGTGCGATACCACACAACACTTTAAATGAAGCACAAATGACAAAGTTTCTAAAGGTGTTTACTACACTTGGTCTCCCTGCAGCATGTTTGCACTTATATGATCACGTCGTGTGTTGTATTCAAACTAGGCGCTGAGACTATGAACTGATCAGGAAAGCTTTTACTGAGGTTCCCGTAGACTGCAGTACATCCGGACAGAGGAGTCGCCCCCTGATGAAAATGGGGATCATTTTTCACTCTTTAGAAAATACAGTCTTTGATTTGATATGTTATGACCATACAGTCGGCTGTAGCCAGCGGTTAAAGTCGATTGTGGCTGGTGGAGGAACTTTAAAAGTGGTGGTTGCAGGAAAAAAAAAAACAGACCCACCTTAAAATAACTTCCGGATTGATTTCTACTGCGAGCTCCGACAGGTTTGTCTTTGTGGACTGGCCGTGTGTGGTGTGGTGCCGAAGTTTATATTATGCTGTGAAAAAGTGTTTGCCCACTTCCTGTTTTCTTATCGCTTACTTTTTCGATTATTTGTCACACTTACATGCATCAGATCAACAAACCAATTTGAAGATGATAACGAAGATAACGATGATTTCATTTATGAACGGAGACAGGTTATCCAAACCTACCTGGCCCTGTGTTAAAAAGTAATTGCCCTGAAAACCTTAAAACTGTTGTGCCACCCTTCTTTGCAACATTTTGCATGAAATTTCAGCCACATGGAAGAGGTTTTGAGCATGAACGGCGTGTTTAAGGTCAAAGCATCTCAATCAGATCTAAGTGTGGACTTTGACTAGGCCATAACCCGAGTGCTCTCGAGCGTCAAAGCAGGATCTGATGGAATTGAAGACCATCACACTACCGCCACCACGCCTGACTGTTGGTGTGCTGTTATTTTTATGAAATACTGTGCTAGTTTTATGCCGGATGTAACGGGATGCAAACATTTCAAAAAGGTTTAACTTTTGTCTCGCCAGGCCACAAAATATTTCTCCAAAAGTCTTGAGGATCATCACAATTTTTTTTTATGGGGAACATGAGACGAGCCTTTGTGTTCTTTTGGTCAATATGACATATTTGGCTCTTTCTTCTTGTTGACTCAGCAACACTGACCTCAGCTGAGCCTGCGGTTCATCAGATGTTCTTCTGGGTTCTTCTGTGACCTCCTGGATGAGAAGTCAGTGCACTCTTGGAGTCATTTTGATAGGCCATCCACTCCTGCCGGTTCACCACTGCTCCAAAGGTTTCCATTGATGTAGAATGGCTGTCTCAGTGCTTCACTGGAGTCCTCAAAGCCTTAGAAATGGCTTCATGACTCTTTCCAGTCGGTTCCAGTTTACCAAGGGGGCAATTACTTCTTCACGCAAGCCCAGGTAGGTTTGGTAAGGCTTTTCCCCCCCCGTTAATAAATAAAATAATCATTTAAAAACTGCATTTAGTCAGGTTTGTATAATAAAACTGAGAAATTCTTTCTAACTCCTAGCCACTATAACTTTAGTATAAATAACATCATAATCTCACAATAATGATATAAAATGTAGTTAAAAATTGTAAAACAGAAAAAGATTTAAATGTCATTACCCTCAGCAGTCCTTATGTCCCAAAATGATTTCTAGTCTTCGTGTCCTGCTTTGTCCTCCCTTTGTTCGGTCCATGTCTGACAGTTTCTGCTCACATCCCTTCTCTAGTACTGTCTCGATGCTGAATATAACTACAGCTGTATCGATGTCTACGTGAACGTGTGTGCGATTGGAACGAGAGAATATAGTTCTATTGTCGAGAGCCGTATTCGAGAACGTACGATGTTCACTGCGGAACAAAGCGTCAGTGTTTTGAAAGGAAGTTAAGTATTGAAATCTGGCTCCTCCATTGGGCCCGTGGTTAGCTTTTGCAGCTGCATCGGCAGTCGCTAAAATAGAAACATTAACCCATTTCTCACACTAAGAACAGCACAGCCTGAAACTACAGGAGCTTAACCAAATGATGGCAATATAATGAACCTCAAGGTTGTCGGGTTTTCATTTGACCGACTGCAGCTGCTCTTTGTTCTAGGTAAGGAGAGGCCCATACCAATGATTATACAGACATTTATGTGTATTTACTGACGTTAAGTTAATGATATAGAAGTGATAATGACTGCACGGTGTTTAGGGGAGAGCGGAATGGGTCACACGTCAAATTTTGGAAATCCCTGCTGTATGGTATTCATTTGATGTGACTCACAAATGAGTAGACAGCAGTCCCATTAGCTCAACCCTCACAGCACAATATTTGAGTGCCAGCTGTTTGTGTTCCATACCCCTCACTTTTCTTTTGTGGTGGAGAAATGGATTTGCTTTTAAAGACAGCGTGCTCTTTTGAGAAAAAAAATCGGGAGACTAAGCCGAAATGGTACATGTCGGTAAGGAGGTTTTGTTCAGAGGTGAGAAAGGAGGTTTTGGCGGCCTCTGACTCACTGGTATTGATCGACCATCTCACAAAACCCCTGTGCAAATCTTATCATCAACTAGGACACTAAAAGCCTTACATGCTGCACATCTAAACATTAGGGAGGCATATTTGCTGGTCATGGACGCACCGTTCGCACAAAAAACCCCTCGTGCTATCTTCGTCCCGTGACCGATGGTGGGCTGATCCTGTATTTGAGCCATCTGGTTCGAGGCTCTGGGACTTGGCTAGTCCTTTTCTGACCCTCAGAGGGCTGCAAGACGACAAAGGTCGTGGTCACAGTTTGGACGGATACAGCCAGAGGTTGGTTAATATGCACCAGGTAAACATGACACCAGGTGAAGCAAAGCACGCCTGAAAACGGGGAGGATGTTTGAAGGATTTTCTGCATTTTTAAAAAATTGTTTTTTATTTTTGAAGCACATTTTTCTTGCAGTGTCTACAGGCAGCCAAATTTGTGCTTATTATACAAAGCTGATCAGCATCAACCCATTGATTTGGTGATCAATAAACCGAAGGATATGTTTACAGGAGTGGTCTGGGTAGTAATTTCTTCTGCATGCTGAGCGTAATTTCTCATTGATGTACTTCCTGGGAGACTAAATCTCATCTATGTTCCCTAAGTGTGATTTCCTGAGCGCCCACAAAGATGTCAGCCAGCCAGGTGGATTGGACAGTGGCGGTTGGCAAAAATAACAGATAGAGAAGCCGAGGACTTTTGTTGCTTCTCAGCGAACTCTGACTCGTGATTGCGACTCTGTCATTTTGTTTTTGTCAGCGTAATCCACTGGAGTTAAAAGAGAGCAGGTAACGCAGTGAAAATGTTCTGGATGTTGTGTACACATAAAACCAGATGAATTCTTTTAGGTGGCTAAAATTCATCTAGCTGCTGTCCACAAATATAATTATTCATCTTATCAATCAGCCTCGCTATACATGCATGCATAAATGTGCTAAAAGTCATGAATACAATAATAATTTGTTCAAATGTTGTAATCATATTATAATTTCTTTCATCTTTTCTCACAAGTACGCAGGCTGTGCTGATAACCAGTGAAATCAAAGTAAATATCAATGTTTTTTTTTAAATTAAGCTACTAGTTGAGAATTATTTAGCGTGTAAAAGTCTTGAAAATTGCTAGTTATACTCATCATTCACATAAGTAGGACTGAAAAAAGCATTAAAAGGGGATATTTTGGAACAACGGTGTGAGGAGAAGTGAGACGGAGCCCTGAAATCATCATTCACTGTTTTTGTTTTGTTTTTTATGTATTTCTTCAATCTTTTCATTCTATTTAGGCATAACAGCAGGAAGAACCTTAGTGCTTCTGTCATTTGGGAATTGATAATAGCACCAATCAGTATAATTTTTTACCAGATCGGACCAGAGCCAATTTCTGTAGTTTGGACATAATTAAGGTTTCAAGCTCACATGATTCCCAGCTAACCCCAGTGTCCTAAAAACTCTGTTTCTATACTACAGAAGCAAATGCATGCAGAGTGTGATCAAAGCAACAAAGTCATACCAGAGTATGTGCATGAAGTGTGTAGTACACATTGTACTGTACAATGAATGCCTGGTTGAACTTTTTTCCAACTTTTCAGTGGATGTACGTTTTTTCAAAGAGATCAGAGGTTGCTTGTGACCTCTGTTTGTCTGCATTTTCACCAATGTCGGGAATTATAGGACCCGGTGGCCAGTGGCTTGATTGTACACAGTTACATCACTCTAAAAGGACATGACACAGCTCTTTGTACAGCGGTAACACTGCAGTCCCTGAATATAAAAGGGTCGGGTGGATGGGATCACCCAGGAATCCCTTCCTTTCAAATCCTTAAAGTGTTTTTTTTTTTAGCTCAACATTAAGGACTGATTACAGCGAGTTCATCATGTGTATCTTGTCAGGAAAACATATGAACACACAACAACTGGTAACATGTCATGTTGCATGATCCAGAATCCTAATCCAGCTTTTACAGGCCAGTTTAGAACCACCAGTTCCCCTAACATGCATATCTGTAGACTATGTGGAGAACCATGGAAGTAAATGGACTGATTCTTCTTTAGTGAGTTTCTATTCTACACTCAAAGCACGTCTCTTTTACCCATTCACACACATTTACACTCTGATAAATGCAGCAGGAGCAACTCGGGGTTCAGTATCTTACCCAAGGAAATAACCAACTTTCCAATTAGAAGATGACCCACTCTGTGTCCTGAGCCACAGCCACCCCAGGTGTAGGGGGAACAAATCGGAATTGGGAAACTAATTGTTGTGCTATGATTGTGCCAACATAATCATAACAAAACATGGTCTGTTGTTCATCTTACCAGAGAGCTCTGCAGGTGGTTGTGCCAGAGATCTTTGTGTTAAAGGGGAATTCCTTCTCCCCATGCTCACCAAATGCCTGCCCGTAGGGAACTGGTTGACCCTTCCTGAAGCTCAGTTTTCCTGCATCCAACACACTGACTGAGAACTGACTGTTCATCTAACATCTAACACATTTCAGACCTTGACATGCACTTTTGCTTTGAGAAATCTCCCTTAAACTAATAAAAGGTTGAAACATGGCGTACATGAGAGAAGATTCACAGAAAGTTTCAGAGAGTAGAAACGTACAGTATGTGTGACATACATAAGAGAGCGACACTCCAGGGTGAAGGCAGACTCTTGTTGTTGGCCTCGGTCCAAACCACTCTAAAGCACCTTGCACCACTTTGCTGATTGATGCTCACAAGGTTTGGCTGGGAGCCCAAAAACTACAGTAGCCTCACCTCAAGACAAGTGTATGTACTTTTACCACATGCATCTACGTACCCGATCTCATACACACTCACGTTATGTGGCTATTGTGCAGCTTTGACATAAAAACTATTCAAAATCAATTGACTGTAATTACTGCCAGACCTCTGGTGAACCACCTCTCACAGGCCAAAGACTGATCCCCATCCATCCTGCCAAAATGGCAGTTTTATAGCCTCTTCCAGGACTGTCTTCAGTTGGCCAATGGGATGGGGCAAGTCTCTGCCTGAACAGGGTGCAAACAAAGGGGCTGAGAAATGAATATGTTGCCCAAGGGTTGTTGGTTATGTTCTTAGCCTGGACAATGAAATCATTATTAAATCATTTATACTGCCCGTGGTCTGTCATACTTCTTACCCTAGTGTGGTTAGGACTAATTATTTGATGATAGGGGTTCTTTGAAACCTCTGTTGAGCTGTCTTTGTTAAAGTGTTTATTGCTGAAGTCTGTTATTCAAGTTTTCTGTCAGTTTAATTTCTTCCTCTCAATTTATTTTAAACATGAAGCCAGTTGAAAATTGATAGTCTGATGGTCATCTCAAATATCTCTGCACTGGATGGACCACTCTAAAGACTTTTGATTAGTGCAGAAGTCTGCACTAATCAGAAGTTAGTGCAGACTTCTGATTCCCAGCTGATCAATACCATTAACTAATAAACATCTCGATTGATTGAAAGGGTAACTACTCTTCAGTTAGTTGCTCATGTAAGTAATTAAATTAAATAATACATTTTAAGTAATTTGCCAGCAGTACACTTACTTTGTTTATCCTGGTAGCCTTAGTAACCTAAATGAACTTTAAATACCGTATATTCCGGACTACAAAGCGCACCTGAATATTAGCCGCACAACTTGAAATTATGAAAAAAATCATATTTTGTTCATACATTAGCCGCACCAGACTAAAAGCCGCAGGTGCGCTAGCGGGCTAGTAGCGCTAGCGGGCAGGCTAGTTGCTAGTAGCAGCGGTGCACAGCCCGCCTTGCGGGGGGAGGGCAACGGAGCGACTGCTCCACCAGCCTCGGAAGAGCCCCGCAAAGTGGGCCGCGCACCGCCGCCCGACCGACCCAGCCCTTAGAGCCAATCCTTATCCTGAAGTTATGGATCTGACTTGCCGACTTCCCTTAGCTGCCTTGTTCTAACATGCCAGAGGCTGTTC
>VURO01030359.1:0-15668 GCA_015108175.1 Pelvicachromis taeniatus | reverse complement strand
AATCCAGAAACGATGTAGACCAGGGGTCACCAACCTTTTTGAAAGTGAGAGCTACTTCTTGGGTACTGATTAATGTGAAGGGCTACCAGTTTGACACACACTTCTGAAATAACAAATTTCCTCAATTTAACTTTAATTATATGTTATCATTAATAATTAATGATATTCATCTATGTAAAGACACTGATTATGGCAACTGTTTCCATGGAGACCAGCTAGCGCTGATGTAATATTTAATAATAAACATTTTTTTTTATATATTATCTCTAACAAATTGACACCAATGCAATTGTGATTAAAAAAAAAATAGCAACAAAAAATAAAAATAGATGCAGCTTACTGGTAAGTTGTTATAGTGAGCTATTTTTAGAACAGGCCCGCGGGCTACTCATGTGGTCCTTGCGGGCACCATGTTGGTGACCCCTGATGTAGAGTTAGGATAAGTGCACGATGTCACACAATGTCCATCTTTTATATACAGTCAGTGTTGTGACCAAAGCTCTTTTCATTTTTTACTGAAATCTGAATGATGAGATAGGCTTATAACTAACAGATACAGTAGGGTCATATATGTCCCTCTTTATGTGGGATTTCTATTCACTGTCCTTCTGTCTCACATCATAAACAGTGTGACATATTTGATATTCTCTGCAGGACATACCATTTTTCTAAAGCTTGTATATGAAAGTGAGGCTTTTTTATACTCAGAAGAAGAAGGTTACCCTGTCTAATGACATATGGTCACAAGCTGTGCCAAAATCTGCAAAGCTTTGGTCACCAGTGTCTGTTTTGCTGAAGTGAAATGTGGTGTGAAATGACAGTATTTGTGCCCTGTACCTGCTAAATGGTAGTCCAGTAGCACACACACTTTCTTGTGGTTTATTTATGTGTAACATAGGTAAATTCAAGGCTAGCTCTCCACATTGTTAACGTGGCCCACTTTGTCTAACACAAACAGAGTGATTGGTCCAAATTTAGTTTGTTGGGATCTGGTCACCAGCAGCACAGAAAACACGACCTACCTGTTGGAGTTAACAAACAGTGGCAGCGAATACAATAGTCAGCATCGTTTCCTCTAGGTAATTGGGCTCCACTCTGGTCAGCCGCAAAAGTGGTTCTCCCTCTCTGACCTCTGACCCCAGGCCTGCCTCCCGTCCCTCTGGCACATCGTAAACATTGACAACAGCCCTTAACTAGCAACTAATTGCAGTCCTATAGTGGTACAGATGGTTCATGGTGAACATTTAATTAAAACTTTCCCATGAACGCCCAACCAGAGAAGGCACCTGTTAACGATGACATGATGTAACTCTGTTACTACGGCTACCAGTCCAATTAGTAAACAGAAGTGTTTTCCTAGTCTGTTTTTCATTGGGGGCCACCAACAAGACTTTGTGGTTTTGCTGCTGCTGTATTTTCCTTCAGCAGTTGTTTTTGATGGCTAACAGGAGCACAGAGCACGATCCATCTCTCTTTCTGGCTCGTTTTAGTCGCTAACGCTGCTTTTAATCACGCTGACATAGAAACATATCTTGGGAACTTACGCAAGAGGAAGGAAAAAGTCAATGCTATCATCTTTGTAAAGTAATCCCTGCTGACCTTAGTAGAGTCTGGTTTGAAATCTGGAAGTGTCCCCATCTCATGTGGGTGTCCGTGGGTGTCATTTGATACCATTGCTAACTGAACTTTCCTTTGCAGCCTTGGAGGTTACACACACAAAAAACACACTGAAACTCTGAAACTACAAAAAGTAACTAAATGACCAGCCACCCCTCACACACACTGTTCCAGTGCAGGCCCCTGAAGGTTCACTAGCAGTTCACTGCTCGCTATACACACATCAAGTGTTAAATAAGGCATTATAATCCCACCGTGGGCCTTGAGTGAGCCTGTAAACTCCCCCTACAAACCTACTGACGACCCCTCCACCCCAAAGCCCAGCCCCTTGAGGTGATGCCAATAAAACGCAACTCTATTTTGAACAATAATCAGCCGTTTTAATCAGGCATATTAGCCCTCCAATAACTTTAAACGTCATCTAATCCCCCCAAAAAAAGACTGAGAGAAAGCCGGCCCTCATGCCTAATTTTACCCCAGTGGTTTAAGTCGGGCGCCTGGTCTAATTCAAACTTTACGTGGGCCCCAACACGTCTGAGAACAATGTGAGGTGTCTTTGGGGAGCAACTGCAGTGACAAATGACCCCAAATAGGCTTGCACCTCTGTGACTGTCGCTGAACCTAAAATAGCTAATCTCTCAAAGTTTTAATGTGTTTTAGTGTTAGTGTGTGGTTCTGGACTTATCGGTTACGCACAACTCGTGAACCTGCAATTGAGTTCAAATCCCAGAGGGGCTTTCAAAATCTCTCTCTCTTTCTTTTTGTCTTACTTGACCTTTTCTGGAACCTAGTTTAAATTGTGGATACAAATTAATGGTTTTAGTATGCCAGATTACGAGTTTATGGCTTGCAGCGGTAGCCTTCACTCGAGGCACAGAGATGCTGCCTCACATTTACTTTGACAACTCACTGATAGGAATAAGTCTGACTTCCGTATCTCACGAGAAATATGGAAGTGAAGAGGAAAAAGCTGTATTCAGGATAGATGCTGCAAGAACGGGGACTTCAACAATCACTACATCTGTTCCAGTCTAAATGCCAGATTGCATAAACATGAGTGAGGGGTTTACAACCGATCGCATATGTGCATCGGAATACACGCACATTTTCATCTTTCTAAGTTTGATTTTGTTTCCCTTCACCAGCACAGCTTTTTCTCCTTCCCTCTAAATTTCTTCCAGTTCTGTTTCATGCAAATAACATCATCTGACCTCATGCTTTCTTCCTGTCCTCACCCTCTCCAGACGTTGATGTAGTGACTGCGTGTGATGTAACCGGCACTATCGCCCGTTACCGGGGCACTGTTTAAGCCCTGGGAGTCTCAGAGGAGGAAACGTAATCTCAGTGGGCACAAATCACATTCATATGCAACCACACATATACACATGCATAAATTTGCAAGTGTAAACACACTTTAACTAGTGGGTAAACAACTTACAGTTTTGGGCAGTTACTAATAAACAAGGAAAGACATCATTTCACGAGCTGTCAGGCTTTAAAATGTATTTTCCTGGCTGGGCCTTTTTAGTTTAATTTTAGAAATGTCTCATTTGCATGAACAGTAAATCAGCTGAGTTCACAATAAACAGGTCTGAATACAATATGCAAGGTTAAAAGGTTAGCATCTACTGTGTTTCATTTACCTTCAACCACATCAAAAATGAAGTTACAAATACAGAAATATTTGGTGCTTTTGAGATCGCAACTTTATTAGCAATACCCCTCACAGCCCTCAGCTATTCAGCCCTTCAGCAAAAAAAAAACTATAAACTTTATAGCACGTGTAGGTTTTGAAATCCAGAAGTAAAAAGGGTGGTAGGTAGGCAGGTGTCCATCAGCAATCTACAGAGAGACAATCACTGTTATTTGTTCAGCTTGGAGAACGTCTCATTTTAGTGTAATACAGCTAGGAAGAAGTGTTGCTGTGTTCCGCTTATGAATTATTGATTTGGGGTGCTCAAAATCGTTATCTGGAAATAGAAAATCTACTACTTTCAACTTGCAACTACTCACGCATCTGAAAATTTGCAAATATGCTTGTACTCACCCTTTTAGAGCCTTACATCTTACTTTGTCTCTGCAAACAAGATGCATGGTGAAGCAACAACAACAGCTAAGATTGTGACTGATTGGCTTGTCTGCATGCTGCACACAAAGGACTTTAGGTCTCAGTCACACCCATCCGTTGACTAACTGGTGAGTGGTTGCTCGCAATCGCGAGGGTGCTGCACCAAAATCCTTAATGCAGTTGCTAAGGTTGCTACAAGTTTGCCATGTTTGAATTTTGTTGAATTTGGTTCCAGTTTGAATCCAACTTTTCACAGATACGCAGTTTGCAAGTGTTTACAGACAAGTTGTCCTCTTCCATGCAAACTACTGGTTATTATTGCAACCTGCTAATAACCAAAACAATCACAAGGTTTTTTTCAGACACTGTATACCTTTCATGCTAGTGAATATCTGCAAACACCAGCAACCTGTTGTTGCCAGGGGTCACTGATGTGTGTCTAGGCCTGAAAGAATGCGGCTTTAGTGATCAGTTGCCAGCAACCTGCAGCAACCATTTCCCAACTAGTTGGGGAAAAAGCATTTAATGTTAATCTAATTGTTCCTTACCAGGTTGCAGTGTTAAAGCTGTGTGGATTCTGTGGATATGCTCTATATTGAGGTCAGATTGTGTAACAAAGTGATTGATTCATGTATCACAGCTGATGGTGTAATTACTGTTATGGGGCGATAGAGAGGCGCAGCCACCCCCTAAACTAACCTGACCATCATCACTCTCACATCAGCACTCAAATGCTGACTTTCTGCAGTTTTCTCTGTAAATAAAACAACATGCATTCTTCTACAGATACATACAGGGTATATAAGTGCAAACCACCAATCTGTTTCAGAGGAATTTCAGTCAGTCCTCATCAAACTGAGACAGGTTACTTTCTACCAGGTAAAATGTGCAATCAGCTTGTGACCAAAAGTGGTCGTTCAGAGGTTAAAGGTGCTGCATGCTCAACCTATGGCTAACCAGCTGGGTGCTGCAACTACTTCCAGTCCCAGACAGCAAAAAAAAAATTCACTGCAAACACTCGCCAATCCTCAGTGTTTCCACAAAGGTTGCTGTCATATTTTCTCTTGAGTGTCTGAGGCCCAAAGCAGGTAAATAAACAGATATCCTGTTGGTTGACAATATGAAAAAGAATGACTATTATAATTTTAGTTGCGTGTTAAACTGACACACTGAAGTCTGTAATGTAATGTGTTTGTTGTTGAATTGCGATCGTTGGACCCTGTGCTAGTGAAAATAATTCTATGGTAAACATCTGTCATCTGAAAAGCTGCACAGACACAGTGTAAATACGCTATCTCGATCTTGATCTACCATTATTCTCTTTTTCCAACATGGCTTCCATCTTCGCCTGGTCATTGAGCCCTCCTGCTGTGTCCTTTCTGATGTATTTCATTACTTTTACATTCAGACACGAAGAGCGCATTCATCCTCACTAAATAACTATGCTTCCTCCCCCGATCCACTTTCCATCTCCACCTCCTTTCTATTCCCAGGGAAATAATTAAAAAGCCCTGCTGCTCTCTGATATTCCCCTGCTGACCCAGTGTGTGGAGGCCAAGCAAGGAAGCTTTTGTTTTATGTGCTTGTAAGGACTTGGCATTAAGAGGAAGCAGTGGGCTTGCCAGGGATATATATCTGTCTTTCTTAAACCACATCTACACCACACACACACACACACACACACACACACACACACACACACACACACACACACACACACACACACACACACACACACACACACACACACAGTGGTAACCATTGTAAAAGCCACAGTCTATACATTAATTGTGAATCTTTCTGGGATTTTTGCATACAGAAGAAACTTAGGTATACTTTAGCATAAACAGCAATCATCTCCTGAAGCAGCTTCCTACTTGTACCTTCCTGAAATCTGAAGAAGTAAATTTTTCTACTATGCTACTCTGTTGTTTTAAGGATTATTTATAGTACTACTTTCCCTGTCTGACTTGCACCTGAACTCCCCAGCCCGATCTTGATAGTGAACGGTTGACAGTGATTTTGCAAACATATGTTTTGAACAGTTGACACATTCACAAAAATCAAATCGAAAATACACTCACAGATCGGTGCCTCTCTGCACCACAATACAAGTACCTCACACTAAATTGGCATGCTTTAAATGGATTATTTTGAGATGTTTGTGCTTTCTCCTCTTAGGCTTGCAGAGAGTTGGGTTCACAGCAGAGAATGCTTGGGATATGGTGAGATGGGCTGTGGTGACCTAATCAGGGTAAAGTGACAGGTCAAAAATATAAAATAAAAATCACTCACCAGAACTGGAGCATAAACCTCTTTGATACAACACAGAAATCCAGATAATTAGTCACCTTCACCTGATTAAATGTAGAATTTAATCGGACTTCAACCCCATTGTGGTTCTGCTGATCGTTCTTTCTTGGGACTGTTTTTGCTTTACATGCCAATAAACTTGTTTTTGCTTCCCCAGATACTCAGCTTCTGTAAAGAAACCAACCCTGTTCAGACAGTGTGTGTGCGGCAGAATGAAGGCAGGGCCACACACATGCACATCAGTGCTGTCATGGCTTCTCATTTACCCTGTTTAAGCACATTCTTTCTGCGGCCAGGCCATCTCTCTCAAGGCGCTCTGATCTGCAGATTTGCTGATGAGCTCATACTCTGCCAGACCAAAGCACAAACATGTTCCTATAAAAAGATAACTCTTCTCTGGAGACAGACCTACAAAGTATATGTGGACCGCTTATACAGAATGTCACGTCACAATATGCAAAACCTTAGATAGGGATCATTGAGATTTCAGTCACAAATGATATTTTTGTTTCAGTTTATTGTTTTAATAAATCCTATAATTTACATGAAAGTTCAAGAATGCATTAGCAACGGCTTCTGTGATCTTCTGTTTTGCAACTCAAATCTATCTGTTATCAAGAAATGAATCCTCCTGGCATAGTCTTTGCTGCTTGGGTCTGCTATTGCACTCTATACAAATCTGTGGAAATATACCTAAGCAACATGTGTCAGTGGTTCAACATATACAAGACTAGCATCTCAAGTGAGGTGCTAAAAACACAAAAATTGCATCTAAACAGGAGACCACATCCTGTGTGAAAATGTACTAAAGTATTCTAGAGTCAAATGTGAGGCCATCTCTCCTACATCTAAAGCTCAAATTAGGTCATGCAACAGGACAATGATCCAACATTGTTAACAGAATATCTGATAAAGGAGCTCACACAGCTAAAAAAAAATATTGAAATGTTCTACAAACCTTTATAGATACAAGTAATAATTCTACGTGGGTTTGACCCAATGCCAAGGTAAAAGGCAAAATATTTTCCTGGTGCAGCTTTTCTGATCAGTTTTATTCATTCTACATGACATCAAACCACCGTGGAGGTAAGTGGGTAATGCTTTCTTTGACTACAGCATTGTAGAGTTAATATGGAAATTTCCTTTTATCATTTTCTGAAAGTAAAGAACTTTTCCAAGAAACCTTGACAACTTTTAACAGCATAAGCTGCAGAGAACATTGCAAATACATTTAATATTTGTTTTCCTTTCGCATTTTTCTTTGAAACTTTCAAAGTTCTCAAGGCTAAAAGTGAAAATCGCAATTTCGCTCGTTGTTACTACGTTTGTTTTTCTCACTCTCCATGAGGTTAAGACTATGAACCATAACACAGGCTCTGTGTTCGTGCTCGCTCAGTTATCGGGCCTCTGCGGTGCTTTGTAAGAGTGTTGGATCACAGCCAAGAGAGTTCTGCTGGGACTCGCTCTTCTCCAAGGGTCCCGTCATGGTTCCTCTACCACATTGGGGCTTCATTAACCGGGGCATTCAGCAGGAACACACACACACACACACCTCCCTTAAGGACGAGCAGATACCCTGGCATTACTGCTTGTGTTACCGCTAGTGACAAACATGTAAGGATCCAAACTCAGATTCAGCTTTAGGGAAATACAGATCCTGTGTGAATGTAGAGCGAGCCATGTAGCCCTTGTGCTTCAGGGGTGCAACTGCTTCTGTTTTTTTCTACTTTGAACTCTAATTTACATCACTGTTTCAGACTCGCAAGGGATTTACAGATTCAGCGTGTATGAATCCCTGCAGATGTTGAATTATAGAGTCAGAGTTTTTCTGTTTGATTAATTTTCCACTGAATCTTTTGCTGCACTTTTATGTCCAAAACAACTTCCCGCAGTGTGTTGAGATCAAGTTCATAGCCTGCCATTTCACACTCCACCCTCCCACTTAACTGTCAGCCTTTCAAGCAAGCCTGCTACTTTTGATTATCTAGGAACCAGCATCTTCGAAGGCACGGGAGACAAGAAAACTCATGTCAGAGTTGTAAAACACGCTTGGCCTGAGAGAAAATAGAGCTCAGTAAGTTAAAGACCTGATTTATTTTTTCCTACGGAGACAATTTTAGGCAGCACTTCTAAGACTTGCAAGTGGGTTTGGGCCTAGAACACCCATGGGTGACTCATTAGTAAAGAAAATTAGCGACTATGTTGTAAAATCAATAGGTTGAAAAAGTAACCAACCTCAAAATAAACACTAAAGGCTAGCCTACTTATTCCACAGCTAGAGTACATTCAGACACATTCACCTCAAGCATCGCTCTGGCTTATCATTCACCATGACAGGGATGACATTCCTGAGCTTGACTGGGGATCACGTGCTGAGAAAAGTTTGAACTTTTTAAGCTGCAGCCTGTTCATTCAGCAGTGCTGCAGCTAGCGCGTTGTTAGCAAGACAGTTGCTTGTGCAGCCTGTTGTTTGCCAACAAAATAATTGCTAATTCTATTTTTAAATTTTACATTGTACATTATAACCTTGTTGTACTGTATATGAGCAAAGTAGAAGGCAATTAGCTTGACTCAGCAACTGCTAACTGCTAATCCAATATCTATTAGCCAATATTTACAGCCGTCTTTGTCAAGCAAGATAATGATTTTCAGTTTCACTTGTTTTTTATGGAGACACACTGTGATTAATGAAATCACAGTTCTTTTTTTTGGATCTTCATATAACAGTTACTAAACTATACTTCATTATTCATTTTGGGTGTTTAAAACTGACAAAAAGCAGATTTCAGCCTTTTAAAATGTGACCGTTTTACTATTAGTTTCACTCAAAACTGAGCTATGTTATGAAGTCATGTGTGTGTCTACTTTAATCATTAATCACTTTGTCACTATCAACGCCATGGAAACTCATGAAAGAAAATACCAGTAACAAAATAATTTTTCTTGGTGAAACGTTGGTGACTGTCTACAGCACATAAGTCCTACCCAAAGAAAATTTTTACTCTACTTCTGTGCTTTTTCAAACCTTTAATTGTTTCTCTGCAATGGCTTGAGCACACAGTTCTGTCTGCCAATCAGAAATAATGACATACCTGTGCCAAGGCTGCAGTCAGCTCCACCACCAATCAGAAGTGACCAAAGTGGCCGAGTGACACAAAAGTCAACCCCAGTAAAATATGTTCAAATATTTTGAGACTATTATGAAGAAACTGTGAGTAGAACATAAAACATGTAATAAATACACCAGTTAATGGCCGACCAGTGTTTTAATTGAGTCATTTCGATTTTGAGAATCTGGGGGGGGGGGCAACAATATGTTCCCGGTGCGTCAGTATTCACCCATTACAGCATTCATGTCGCCAACGTGAATGACGATGCTGTTGGATGAGAGTAAATGAGTCACTTTAACGAGAGAAAATGATCAATGACTGATGAGGTCTGCGCTCGAGAAAACATTTAACCCTGGAAAAGAGAATATAAAAAAAGAAGTACACTGTTGAATATTTCATGTATGCTCTTTGTCATTTTTCACTACTTTGTCGTTGATAAAGCATCATATGTCATTTAATAAATCTTCATTTAAATAATATGGAATCAGCATGGTAATTGTAACCCTTTTTCAGTGAAAAATGAGTTTGCTGTGTGTCACTTTTTTAAGGTAAACTCACAATGAATTACTGACATGATGAGGTGAAAAACATAAAACAGACATCATGTTTTCTTGCTGCCTTGTTGGCTCCTTCTGTGTGGGGAAAAAAAAAGGCCAGAGTATAAAAGTAGGAACATTTATGAACGATGTAAACCTTTCTGACATGCTGCTCTCAAAAAATGAACATGAAAAAATATCTCTGCCACAGCTTGATTCTGCGGAAAACTGAACTCGTCCTTCAACAAGCTGTAAATATAATATTAGCAAATTATAACTACCAACAGAAGATAATTCAGAAGAAAGGGTGGAATGCTTGGACTGTTGAGTCCTGTCTCAAAAGTAAAAGTCCTGTCTCTTTTTTGTTGCTCCCCACCAAGTCCTGAAGAAATTAAACTGTATTTTGGCTGCTAAAAGTTCTATTATGTTTGCCACCTAATTGCTTACACTCCCTGTAACCTAGAATTGATAAAAAAATGATATGTTAAGGACCCACATGCAGGTTTTTTCACACCTGCATGTGGGTCCTTAACATTTAAATCGAACTCTGGTTCTTTTTCCCACTTGGTGCGGTTCGTTTGTGCAAGTGTGAACACAGTAATCACAATCCGGTGCGGACCAAAACACCTGCATCGAGAGCCTTTGGAGGAGAAAGTCTCAGTGCAGTTCCAAATGGAGTCCAGAACAACAGGTTCATGGTGTGAAAGTGATCCAACCTCGATTCAAACCAACATTTAACGTCTGAGCTAAAAAACTTCCCATATCCATATTTGCTTTGCATTCTGGGATACAGCAAGGTACCATGCATGTGCAAAGGTCAATAGTCAAGAACACCGCACATTCTTCCTGAATTTACTTTTTTTTTAATCTCCGCTCCAGACACATCTGGCCAGTAAGAGAACTGCTCATTCTCAGGTGGTTTGCAGTGACACATTTTGTAAGCTTGGAATTCACTTAAATATTTCTCTATGTCAGAAAGACATTAAATCACAGGGCAAAGCTACAAGTTTATATACTCACCAACTGATACGTACATGTGTAACTGAAGTATAGTTGTGAAAACGTCTTTAGACAGACAGATTCAGCTGAACACAAACCGTTTTACAAATTAACAGGATTTCCCAAAGCAGAGCAGCCACGACAGCAAACACATACATAAGAGTGGGTATGTAGACATTCTGACACAAGACAAGAGAACTGGAGAAAAAAGAAAAAGACAGGTGTACTTACAGAGTCAGACACTGGAGGTGGCCAGAACAATGAACTAAAATGCAGTCATTGAAATATGAATTACAAACACTGAACATGAACTTAAACTAGAGACCAAAGGTGCTCTATCAGAACAGTGAACTCAAAATCATGTTCATTAATCCAGTTTAACACGATTTGAGTTTTGTGACATGGTATGTTGGAAAAGATGGGTACAGTGTGATCATAAAGAAATAGATACGGTCTGCAACCGAGCAATATCACACCATTACACCACCAGTAGCAACCTGTTGACTCAAGGTAAGATGGATCCATGGTTCCATATTGATTACACCAAATTCTGACCCTACTATCAAAATCTTGCAGCCCAAATTGAGACTAATTATTCCAGGTAATGCTTTTCCAATCTTTTCCTGTCATATTTTGCTCCAACCATGTGAACTGTAGCTTCAGTTTCTTGTTTTTAGCTGACAGCAGTGTCAACCGTTGTTGTCTTCTGCTGCTGTCGCTCATCTGCAAGGTTTGACATGTTGTGCATTCAGAGAGGCTCTTCTGAATACCTTGGTTGCAGCAAGTGATTGATTGTTACTCTTGCTTTCCTATCAGCTCAAAGCAGTCTGGTCTTTCCCGTTGATTTCTGCTATCAACAACACATTTTCCCTTACAGATATATGTTTAACTTTCCTTCCCATAATTAATAAAGTTTATTAAGTTTATAGTTAAGATTTATTTGCCTGCATCTGGAACACTATCTATATTATGACAAAGTAAGTTAAATATACACTCTGAAACATTTGACATCCACCTACTACCGGTAGTATTAACAAACCCCATGTTCTTGCTGTTCCTTGAGAACAGTAAGAACTAAATGCTTCAATGTCTACACTTTGAATTTGGCTTTTTCTCTGTAATTTGTTCATTGCTTTCATGTAGCTTATTGAGCAAAAAAAGAATTTAAATGAAGATGAACCTTTTAAGGCAGACTAGTAAATATAACAATGTTATATGTTGTCATATAAACATTGTGCTTTTTCAGTCATGGCGTTTGTGTGTATATCTTCTAATGGTGGCCTGTCTCTTATTGACACCCGTTTCTAATAAACGCCAGTTTGAAAACATGTCAGAACAAATAGATGCCGGTCTCCAATAGTAGCCGGGCGACCTTCAACTCGGAAGTCCCTCTGCGCTGTTGTCGGTCCTCCCGTGTCTCATCACTTGGCCAGCCGAGTGATGACACGTGGGAGCTATCAGCCGTCATCTACGACCAGCAGCATTTAAGCCAGATGCACGGCCATCGAAGTGGGATTATTACACTGAACTTGTCGGCTAGCGAACCTGCTAACTGTGATTTTCTGGTCTTTTACTTCCTCTCCTGGAGAGTCGGGCGGAGAGAAGTTTCGGGGAGCACCACTCGTGCACTGGGCTACCACAGACACAAAGACACTCGGGAGCAAAGGAGGAGCACAATTGGGAACTGCATTATTTGTAAACTGTACGTTTTGGAGCACTGTAAATATACTCACTGTCTTTTTACCTCAGTCTAAAAAGGGTCCTCTTTCCCTCTCACTTCCGTGACAATTCCGTCTGAGAAGGGAATAAGAGCCGGTCTCCAACAACCATCGGTCTCTTTTAAACGCAGAATAAGTTTTTGAATAAATGCCGGGGCTACTATTGGAAGATATACGGTAATAAGAGAACAGTATGGGAGCTGAATTTTTGGATTGATTTCATGAAACTGGCTTGCCTCTTTCCTACTCAGGATGTGTGCCACATTTAGTGAAATATTTTCATCTCCTGTGGTTAGACTGTGCAGTTTTGCTGGCCTAAAATAGAAGATGAGATATATTTTAGATGTATAGTCCCGTTTAGCCCCTTTAATTCATCACCTCCCAGAACAAACTTGAAACCCAGGGACATCTGTCCCCGTGTCTGTCTTGAAAATACTACTCGGATTCTCTGTTGTCCTGTTTTTGTTGTGTGTGTGCAGTGCTCACCTACGTATGTGTGCCTGCATGAATGTGCGCGTACACCACAATGAGCCATTCGCTGCCCAGCGCAGAAGCCAGAGGGCTGTTGACTCTGTTATTTTATTGATACTGCAGCTAGAAGACAAAATAAGGTCGTCTTCCAGGCCTATTTGTTCAGAGCAGACTGTCTGAATCTCTTGCGGTACCTTTCAAATGTTAATAGTGGCCGAGGCCAAATGTCTGACTTCAAAGTTTAAAAACCAAGATGCCGTTGCATCATCAACCTCAACGTTCTGTCTAGCCTCTGTCCTCATGTGATCCTTTGCTTCGGTCCTGCTCTCAGTGAACAACTCCCCCCTCGGATACTTTTACACCATTAGACAGGGGTATTTTTCATACAGAGCTTAACTTTCATCTTGTCCCGTACAATCCCTTACAGACCCCAGAAATGAAGTATGGACTTTAATGTGAAGCTGACAAAAACAAAGGATATGGTGGAGAGTAAGAAAAAGAGCACAATGTGATGCTAGTTAGCTTCAGGGGGGGAAAAGTAAGTTCATTTAAATTTTGGTGTGGCTAATGCTTTACAGTACTCCTGCTGTTGCACATTAGCAGACCACTGGCTTCAGACGTAGGGGATGAATTCCCCCACAGAAAGGAAAGGACACAGTCACTCTGTAAGACTGTATTGAAGAGGTCTTGCTTTTAATTAAGTGTTGACATTAGCATGCTCAAAGGTCTATAATAATAGCATACGTATGTTTAGATGGGAGTGCTTAGTGTGTCCGTCATCTTTGTTCCATGTTGGTAAGTTAACATTTATCAGTTCAAAAGTGAGTCAGAATGTTTTTAGGTAAGCTTATCTGTTCATACCTTTACTCAATTTAAAGGAAATCCTTATAAGAGCTGCCGAATGATGTGAAAGTGCATATACTTACGGTACCACTTCAAGCACGTCATTCACATATACTGTCTACTGCTACAGTCACATAAGGAAAAACAGTGGTAGGAGACTGCAGCATGACAAAAATTACTGTGACAGTGTGAAGTAAACTTACCGTATATCTGCTAGTAGTGGCCTGTCTCTTATTGACGCCCGTTTCTAATAAACGCCGGGTTTGAAAACATGTCACGACAAATAGACGCCGGTCTCCAATAGTAGCCGGTCTCCTTTAAGCACCGGTCATTTTGCCCTTTCGTCTCCACTGATAATTTTGTTAAATTCTGAAATATTCATCCGCTGTTGTTGCCTACATTTTGTGGCCGTAAATACGGTACCATACCGTATTTCACTGCCAAATGAACAACTCCGTTTACCCATCACCATACCGTCTGAGAAGGGAATAAGAGCCGGTCTACAATAATCGCCAGTCTCTTTAAAACGCTGGTCCGTCCGACTAATTTTTACAAATAAACGCCAGGGCTACTATTGGAAGATATACGATATGTTCTTGTTGCCACTGCGATGGCTGCCTCAAAAGTAGGAACCAGAGCTACAACAACTTTGCTGTGTGAGGCCGACATTCAAACCACATTAAGACAGTCAGACTGCTATATAAGATATCATATCATCTGGATATCATAGATATGAAATAGAATTTCAGAAATTCCTCAACAAATAGTGATGTAATGTAGTTTCTACAAAATGTGACAGGTGCCCAGCAACCAGAATATAACCACAATACAACCAGTTAGCAGTTAGAACCAAACTTCAGCAGAACACTAACATTAAAATATATTGTCTGCACGCATTTTAAGTGTCATCCCAGCTAATTTGCCAATATTTTACTGGGAAAGTATCAACCATTCACCTCGCCCACTCCCTTTCTCAAGCTCTGAACTTCTTGGCATGTCTGCAGTGTCTCTCCCAACAGGGGCTGCAAAAACAGCATTAGCATACGTAGGAGGGGATTTTTTACCATTACTCAGAATCAGATATCGCACACTTAACCGTGACATAATTTTATTTATAATGGCTCAAGACCGAGGGCTGTGTAAATGTCATGTTCTGATTTCTGCGTGTTTGCCCGCAAAGGATAAAGACAGAAGGCGTGGAGGTGGAATATGCAGCAATGCTTGGGCGAGGACTGACCGGCGACTGGTCATAATATGCATGTAATTATACAGTTGGTAGTTTTAGCCAAGCAATCTGATTGGGCAAGTATGCCGTCCAGCCATAATGAAGATCAAAAACTGACTTCCAACCCATCCATTACTCAAAAAAGCTTTTTTTTCTTCTCACTTTTACTAAATATGGAGAGATGATCAGTAAAATTACATATTTCTACTGTGACATTGACTTCCTCACTCTATATTCACCTCTTTTCATTGGTCCGGGCTCATGTAGGCCCACTGAAACCTAGGCAGCACATGTGTTTGATAAAATCATTTAAAGTTACGGATCAGGCAGTGGTCTGTGCTGCTTACGTAAAGCCCGTAACAAGGCCCATTTAGACAAACAGAATGAGCTAAATTCACCAAAGCCATTTTCTGTTTACGCATAATTAGGCTAATTTCTTCATAAACGGTCAAGCAAGAGAGGTTAAAAAAAAAGAAGGGATTGCATTTTGGGTCCTTTTTGTGAGTTTAGATCTAATTGCAGATTTACAAGTGGTTGATATACCAAAGTGGTACACATATAGGCACCATGCCACACTAATTCTAAACAACTGGAGGAGTCACACAGTTATTACACTTTTCACAATTTCTTTTAAAGCAGCTGGGACAAAATAGTTTAAGGCAAGATTAACACATACAGTGTATTCTGAAACACTGGTGTGTCATATGTATACATGCATAAATATATTTTGACTAGGTAAAAAAAGATAGAGTATCTGGAAATAGGTCA
>VURO01030351.1:3497-17887 GCA_015108175.1 Pelvicachromis taeniatus | reverse complement strand
CATATATTCTGACTCTCAGCTCAAACAGGGAGCATTTGACTTTTGACTTCTATTTGGCCGTCGACCACCAAGTCCAATATAATCGAATAAATATTGGCCACGTGCACAAACAACCCTACATGTGAACACATGCACATGCATGCACGCACACGCACACACACACACACACACACACACACACACACACACTTTTTTAGAATAGAAGCACCGGCTTGAATGACTTCAGATCTGTAGCTCTCTCAAATGCCCAGGGCCAGAAACCTAACTTCAAGTGACCCTGAGTCAGCTTAAGAAAACTGAGGAGAATAGGTGGAAAAATGGTGTGAGGAAAGAGGATGAAATGAGAGCAAGAATCAAAATGCTGATGCCAACATGTACCTGTCAGATACAGGATGTCTAGAAAACACTTTTCTGAACTTCAGGTTTGTGAAACGCGACTAACATATATGCATGTGGACAACAAGTTCCCTTATGTTAAATTTACCTGTGTTTTCTCCCACAGGAACATTCTTAGGCTATTCTGTCCTTGTGGATATCAGAGAAACTGTATCCACCTGTGGCCTGTGCATGTAATGAGGTTAGAGAAAGCACAAGCTTCTCCTAGGGCTCTAATACCTGTGTTGATCTTTGCTGGAGTGTGTGCATGTTAGCTAGAATCACTGCGTGTGCGTTCATGTGGCCGTGTATGTGTGGGTGCCTACCCCTCTCCAGGCTGTAATACACGGTGGACTATTTCAGACCATGCCCTTGTGTCTGTCTCCATTCATATTGGCTGCTGGCTACCTGAGGGCTGCTGGAGCCCTCTGACAGATATTAAAGGAAGGAAGTCCGCTAGCAGCAGTACTATATGAGGAAACACAATTGGAGGCATGACTTTATTGTCTTAAAGGTGCAGTTCAACTAAAAGTAAAGTCAAGAGTCAGACTGGAAACATGATTAAATGTAAGAAATGGTGGAAGAAAGCATGACTTTATTGCAGATTTATTGTCTGTTTGTTCAAAATCAAGTCTAAGAAAGAGGGAGTGGTCAAAAAGATAAATAACAGACACAACAATCATTTATTGTTATAGAGGCCTGGGACAGCTGAAATGAAGGTAGAGAGGTGGGCTGCAAGTGAGGCATGCTACAAATGCAAAGAAAGATTGATGGCAAGAAGTCAAATGAAGACAGGGAGGAAGGCATTACTTTACAGTGCAGTGTTTGTTGCTCTAAATCAAACAACAATGAAGAATAATAGGACTATATTTCTGTACCAAAGTATCACAGGGGAAACTATAACCACGTTTTTCAGTCATTTGATGTCAGTCGAATAATCCTCAAATGTGAAAGTAAAACCGACTTCAAACAGTGCAAAAGTCCTTAATCATCATACATTTTCCTGATAAGATTTTGTAGCCTGATCTCTTACTTCTTTATTGTTCATGTATATGTGGTATAATTAAAGGAACTTGTTTTTATATAACACAGCTTAAACATATGCTTTTGCTTCTTGTTTGCACCACCAGCTATTTTCAACCACATTTAATTAACAATGTAAACAATGCCGTCTATAATATTAGCACTGGTGCATGCTCTTTGGGTCACATCCTGAGTCGCTGGCAAACCTTTGGGGAACCGACCTTTGTGGATGTAAAGAATCAGAGAGCACAAAGGTGGAGTATGTGGAAATCTAGGCTTCGCATGGTAAACATTATGCTATTCTCATCAGGCAGCAAATTCACTGCTAGGTAACGAGTTAGAAAGAAAAAAGGTTTGCACTTTGCTTAACGGTTTGCTTCTTCACATGTGGCGATCGTATTCTGTTCTCTACAGGATGTACTCTTTTGCATTTCTCAGTGCTGCTTGTGAATTGATGCTTTAGCTCTTAAAATGTAGAACCAGTATGTGATGTTGGAAAGTGAAGCATTCATTCTGTTCTCTAGATATCTACAAGTGGTTTTCCAGTGACTGTTTTGCTGAGCCCCCATACCTGACATCAGCTTAACCTGCAAATGCTCTTTGGCAGGTTGGCAGGTTGGCACATTGGGTATGTCCAGCATAATTTTCTCTGTGAGTTGGGATATGAAGAGTTCAAATGTGGATGTCATATCACAAATTCGAGCAGAAAAGCTTTTAGGCCCATGATCCATTCGGATTGGATGTTGCTATGAAAGCTGACTGTCTTTTTCAGCCTTGCCACAGTGATGTCGACTCATTATGACCATTCTTTCATTTCGTTTTTCGTGTTCCGTCTTTAAAAAGAAAAAAAAACCCCACTCACGTCAAATGTAGTTGATACTGTGGAGGCTCTTCATTCATCTGAATCTATTTCGGAGAAACTGTCACATCTCCAGTCTGACTCTCTCTGCGAAATGTCTCGTTTTTTTGTTTTTTTTTTGTCTACGAATCTGTCCAGAACAACTTAAAACTGTAATTACCTTCTAAATGTTCGATGCATCATTGTTGAGATTGTCATCTCAACATCCATCTGACCACACTTTAAGTCCATCTTTTCAGAATCGGCAGCATTTTTAGAGTATCAGTTATTTTCCAGTAGGTGTATTGATCAAATTTGTCCAAAGAGAGAATGTGAAACTGGGTTTGTATTCATCTACTCAAATAAGACTCTGACCTGGTTATAACCCTCCACACACTTGATTCATCAGTATCATCTTCCATCCCTTGTGTTCAGCCTGTCGACATGAACTCAGAGGCAGCAGAGGCAGAACTTTAAATGAAATCAATCAATAACTGTCTCTAGATCAAAATGACCCAAGAAATGACCTTTTGATACTAACGCTGCACTGAAATCGGGCGCCCATATAGTGACTGTTAAAGAGTAAGAATGAAGGCACTAAAGGATATAAATGTAACTATGTTTCTCTTCATTCTCTAGTGGAATGCTGTGACCACATCACAGTGTCAGTAGTGGTCAGCAGCTTTGGACTGTTTGTGAACTCCATCTTTTCATTCCCAATTACTGAAGTTACAGAAGAATATAGTACTGTGCAAAATTATTGAGTTAACCCTCATTTCTTTATATATATATATTCTCTATATATTTCTTTTATATTGGGAAATAGGTACAGTGATTCACTGAAGCAGGTAAAAATATATGTGAATACAATATATAAGGCAAAAAAAAGTCTAAAATCTTGAAAGTCAGCATTTGATATGACAATCTTTATTCTTCAGCATCGCCTGAACTCTCTTTGGTAAGCTTTATTTTAATTTTTACAAGTATTTTTCAGTAATAATTTTCCAGGCTTCTTGAAGGACATTCAACATCTCTGATGTTAGCTGCCTTTTCTTCCATTCTCTGTCCAGACGATCCACATTGCTTCAGTAATGTTGAGGTTCAGGCTCCGAGGAGGTATGCTGGTAAAAGGAAAATGTTGCCAATTGAAAAAAAAATGGGTAGTTTTAATTCCATCAGTTTTGACAAGGTCCCCAATACCATTGGCTGAAATGCAGCGCCAAAATTTGACTGAGGCACTGCCATCGCTGTAGGCACTCACTGTTGTATGTGTTTCCTGACCTCCTGATGATATTTTGAGCCAAAGAATTCTAATTTAGATTTATGACTCCATAAGAGCTGTTGCCATTGATTTTGAGTCCAATTCTTCTATAATTCAGTATACCTCAGCCTTTTCTCCAATTTCCTTTCCCTAAGAATGGCTTTCTGACAGCCACCCTTCCACTGAGACCATTTCTGATTAGGCTTCGGCAAACTGTAAATGGATCAGCTGAAGGGCCACATGCATTCCTCAGGTCTTTTGTCAGGTCTTTGCTGCAGTTTTCCTCTTTCTTATTGAAATGGCATTTCGATACTGTTCATCTCCTGTAGATTGTTTTTGGACCTGGGACTTCTTTTGCACTTGCCCGTTTTCTTGTTTTTTTAAGAATTCCCTGAGATCTTTGAGAACTTTGTTCTTGAACTTTAAAAAAAAATACCAGATACTGTCAGGGTCCCCGTGTCTACCTGGCTGATTTTGCTCCTGCTCTCTCTCCCCCTGTCTGTCCCTCCGTCTTCTCACTGCCTGGGCGGAGCTCATCTCGGGCTCCCCGCCCTTGGCCCACGCACCTGACCGCAATCACACACCTGAGGCTCATTACCTGGCAGTTTACTGGCTACTACTTAGATGGCTGCTCAGTATCTCTCGTCGCTGGACTGTTACCGACTCTTGTTGGTGAAATTCCAGTTTAATAAGCTCTCTTGTGTTCCTAGTGACTATCTGGTAGTAATTCTCTTAATTCCCTGATTTCCCTGGACCCGCCCACGTGTTTCTTGGATATCCAAGCGTGCGTGTGTTTAGAGTGGAGCCTGTTTGCCTAAGGAGTTTCAGAGTGTGGAAGAGGAGCAAGGAGCGAGTGGGGAGTGCGTGTGTCTTTTCCCCCACCCGTTGAGGATCCCTGGAGCCCCATCACTTCCCCCCACGCTGTAGATCGCTCACCTGGTGTTCAGGTCCGTTCAGTCAGACCAGACAGATAGTGACCCAAGGCATTTGCACGGGACTACATATATGTATCAAGTCGAGATTAGACATGATACTCAACTAATTAAAGCAGAATGAAAACAACCTTTGGTAAAGGATAACGAAGAAGCTGCCTGGAATGCAACTAAATGCAGTTAAGGACTGTGAGATTTCGTGTCACATTTTAAAATACCAAAAATATACTAGGACACTAGTATACTGACCTCCTCAAGTAAAGATGTGGCTTTAGGCTTTTATCTATTCTATTTGCACAGATTTCCCCCTTTTTTTTTTTTAATGCATCCAAACAATGGCTTTCTCAAAAAGAAACACAAAACAAAGCCGTTAAAACAATCCCAGGGCCTTTCACAAAGGAGGAAGTTTTTAGTGAGATTTTTTTTTGTTTGACAAAGCTTTTTACTAGAATTCATCAGAATAAATTAAGTTTGATTTAGTTTTGTTTGGAAAAAACAAAGTCCCCAAATTTACCCATTAACTGGTGCAAAAATATAAGGTCAAAATGAATCCCATGGCTTCATGGATGAAAGAAGTCTACTTGTCGTTATTATTAGTCCAGTGTGGGATTTTAAAACTTCAGTAAGATAATTATAATAATTTTTTTTTCTCCAAATGTGAATAAAAAAGCAAATTGCAGTCATAAAACATGAGTCAGTGACACCGGTGTTACCGAACCTGTTCTAAAACTCTGCTACTGCAACGCAAATGATGCACAGGAAAACATCCTGCTTCCTTTTTAGTCATGAAAATAGCAGTTGGCCACCTAGGTCAATGTTCAGTGTTTGTTTCACTTAAGTGTTTATAACAAATATGACCTTGTGTCCAAACAGGAGGCTGTAGGGCGGAAACAGTCACCATGTAGTTCTTTGTTTTGTCACAGGCAGAAAATACTCACAAGAGGATTGAATTAGAGAAGAAGAAAAAAAACAACATAACTTTATAATTGCACATTAAGTCAAATTACTTCAATTTTTTATTTTAAAAAATATGTTTAAACTAAACATTAACACAAAAGTTCACCATCCTGTGAATATCCCATAAGGTAAATAGCCTAGAATAATATAGAGAAAACCACAATTAATTAACTGACACCCAATGACCAAATATTCGGCAACAGTGGGAAGGAGAAACGCCCTTTTTAACAGGAAGAAACTGGAGGACCAGGCTCAGGGAGGGGCAGCTATTTACCACAACCTATAAAGAGTGTGAAGAGGCAAAATGAAGTGTGGGAAATTACAGTGCATTGTTTCTTTGTACAGGTGTTGTTGGACTATGTGTATTTGAATTATGTAGACATTAAACTGAGTGAGAGCAGTGCCCTTACAATTCAGTGCCATGGTTTAAGACTAACATCAGAGAATTAATCTAAATTTACTGCTCAATTAAGGCAAAGGATTCTAATTCAACCTTCTACTAGCTTCTGGTATCCATTCTAATCAGGTTATCTGAATACCTACACACACATACCTACACACAGACAAGCACATGCTGAGAAGCACACGTATGTACTTCTGACAAATAGATTAAATGATTGGCAGTGTTACACAGACGTCATGTACTGTACGGAGAAAAAATACAAACTGTTTTGGTGATAAACGGTGAGACTATGAAAATTACTGGTGAGATCAATCCTGAGTCCAGCAGCCAGCACTGCAGATCAATAATAATTTATTGGTAACTTTCTTTCTTTTATTTTTTTTTTTTATTCTCTGCTTTTCAGTCTGCAGAGGTGGAGAGAAGACAGGATTAAGAAAGTGTTTGTGTGGCCTTGGAAGTTGATTAAAAACAGGTGCTGTGACAATCACATCAAAGTGATGGAAGCCTTATGAGAGAAAAGAGGGTGTGTGTGTGCGTGTGTGTGTGTGTGTGTGTGTGTGTGTGTGTGTGTGTGTGTGTGTGTGTGTGTGTCTGTGTGTGCGCTTCAGTGGCTATTGATTGTTGATCATAATTCTCTAGGTGCAGTCCAGGCCTCTCCATCACAACAATTCACTGGAGTCTGCGCTGACTTATGGGTTGCAAACTTCTGTCAGCACCAACATGCACTAAATAACCGAACAGAGGGAGCTGATAGATGGATACCGGGAAGGACTGAGAAAGAGGAGTGAAGGAAAGTAGGAAATCCATTCAATAGAAGTTAATTTCAATCTCCAGCAGATTCCACCAGTAAAGCCAGTGTAAACTGAAACATTGCTCCATCACTGTGAGAGACCCATGGCTTGTTTTGCTTCTACTACCAGCCCTCACCCTCTTCATTTCCCTTGCATTGCAGCGCCCTCCGCTGACCATTTTCCAAACTGCAGGGATGAAACAGCAGAATTTAGAGCCTCCCCACTGACAGCGGTTCATTTTTTTCTGCAACGAATCAAACCGCGAATGTAGTGAGGCGTCTCCATGGTGTTGCTAAGGAAACGCAAAGGCATTATTACACACATTATCAATCCAACAACCAGAACCCCTAAGGCAGTTCACAGACACTATAGCAGGTTTTTACTGGGACTATGAAGAAGGGAAAATGGAGGAAAGAAAGGCAGTCAAGAAGAGGTTCATGTCAGAGTCCATGACTGACTATAAACAAAGGAAGAGAGAAGAAGTCGTTAAGAAAGAGTGACAAAGGACTGTGGGAAAGACAGCTGGATGGGGCATTAGACAGATATTAAGATGGAAGATGAAAATAGGAGAGAAATGGCAAAAAAAAGAAAAAAAAATTAAACAACCAGATGGAAGATAGACAGTCCAACAGACAGACAAACAAACAGAGAAAGACAGGCAGATGAACAGACAGGCCAACAAACACATAGATGGACAGGCAAGCTGACAAACAGGCGGACTAAGAGGACAAAATGACTCCATAACCCATAAAGTATTCTTCCACGGTAAACATACATACAATCCACTGGCCACCTGGTTGGATTTAACTGTGTACTGGCTATCAGGAGAAGACACACACATGCACAATTACACATACACACAGGCACAGCTTCTGTTTTGTCAAGTTAAACTATAACCCATCACACATTGTCTTCCAAGCTCCTTCTGCACAGACCAAACTTCGTATTGTTTGTACGCACTTCAGTGTGTGTGTGTGTGTGTTGTGTGTGCTCTTTTCAAGTGTCTGTGTACACTATGTGTGTGATGAATCCAGTATTTAGGACTGTGTGATTGGAGGAATATATAACAAAAGGTCAAGCTGTCAGAAAAACAGCCGAGCTCGCGGAGCCCACAGCACAGCAGAATACCAAAGATCCTCCACTGCCATCATCGAATCTCTGCATGTGCATATGGACACCTTCAGGTTTTAATGTTGGTTTACGATACTGGATGCGCTCTAATGTGTGTGCGAGGCAAAGAAAAACAGCACACGTTTTTCTTTTTCCTTCAGACTCACTCGTACAAACTGCACACACGCGCACTGCATCGCTGCGTGATTCTTTTACCATCCATTCCTGTTGCCGCGTGTGTTTACTCTAACTGCGAGCAAATCGATTAACATGCTCCACATGTAAACGGACGGATAGTGAGGGAGAGAGGAGATGAAAGCAGAGAGGATTAGTTAACACCGCAACTCCTGATAAATGCATAGACCCCTTATTATTCTCTTAATGAAAAAGGATGATTCTCTCCGTTGCCTCCTATCCGCTTTCGTTCCTATTCTCTGCCCTCACTGTCTCCCTGACCTGATAAAAGTTTCAGTCCATCTCCTTTCCTTCCTGCTTTTATTCCTCTCCTTCTTCCTTTCTTCTGTGGCTTATCCCAATCGTCTTCACACAGCCCAAATTCTCTCTTCCTACTCTCCAATCGTATTCTCATTGTTTAATACGTCTTTTTCTTTTTTTGCCAGTTTTATTGTTCTCCCTTCACCCTCTTTTCATGTCTCATCCTTTCCCCCACTTCCTTTCCTCTCCTCTTCATTACTTCTGCCACCCCCTCCACCCTCCCACAGCATTCCCTTCCCTCCTCCCAACCTCCATGTCACAGGGTATCATGGTTAATTAGGCAGTAGTGGATTTGGACTCTCATTAGCGTTTCAACAGGAGCGAGGAATGCCTTCGTTCTTATTCTGCCAGTGTACGCCCCCAGCCCCAGCCCCACCCCACCCACCCACCCACCTCTGCTTTTCCTTCTACTTCACTTTCACCATCTTCTTCCTCTCTCCTTCCCTTTTTTTTTTTCTTCTCCTGCCTCTCTGAAGACAGGATAAGCTGGCCCTGAATTGGTTGTCCTGAACTTTAACTTGTTCCCTTTTTGCTTTGATGAAAAGTTGGGCCTTTTTCCCTACCAAGGAAGAAGGGACATGTGCCAGTTTGTGCTTGTGCTTGATAAACTGCCAAAAATAAGTAGGGAAGAAAAAAAAAAAGAAGAGAAATAGAAAGTGTCACTTTGAAGTGGGACCTACATTGTCATTTTCAGAAGCTTTATACATTGCAATAACATGTGGTGTCATAAATAAATTGTTCTCGTTGTATAAACTTGATTTTACTGCAAAGTTTCACTTTGAAGAAAGGGTTAGCGTTTGCATTTTCGGGTATGCAAAGTTAAAATCTGTCATTCCAAAGCAGCGGGTGACCTGTCGTTTAAATTCGCCTCTTTGCTCTGTTTTGAAAGTATTTGTACTCTTGTTTCCCACCATTTTGTTTCCAGTTTGTATTTTGTGCTGCTGAGCTTGTAAATGGCCTCTCCCAGTGAGACTGCACCTGCATTAGTCAACCCGATAATTGTGATTAATTATAGTAACATGCACGAATGTGCTTGCACGTAGGCACACGCGCGCACACACACGAACAGCTCATTGCTACAAGGTACCTTTGTCCTCTGTCTCTTGCAATTGCACAGCGCAGACGTTCAAAACAGGATACACTAAATGCTTTTGATTTTTTTTTTTTTTTTTCCAATACAAAAAATATCTGCACATATACAGAAGCTGGCACATGATGCTGCCGATTGTGCAGGAGCGGATTTTTTTGTTTTCTAGCCAGTAAAGAGGTGGTTTCATTTTTTCCCTAAAACATATAGTACCATACCCTTGCCCCTCCCCCAAAGGACTGCTATTTTACCACTTGCATTGTGTGTAACTTTTTTCTTGCTGCACTGTGATATTTACAATCCCTCTGTCGTTATGTTATAAATGGGCATATACTAAGCCATTCTGCAGCAGAAATGTATGCAACTGTGTGACAGGTGAGCATGAATTATACGATCGATGGAGGAATGCACACACCCTCAGAGACCGCCGTGTAATAGCTGAATGTGAGGGAACAAATAGAAATTGTTCAATCCAAGCTGATCTTCATGATGTATTGAGTATTAAATTGCACATTCGCTTTTTTTTTTTTTTTTAAAGATAGTCACAAACACAGTCACACAGGGAGTTTATTTTGTCTTAGGTATTGCGGGCAAGTTCATGTTGTCGCATGTTTGCACTTCATTTGACTAGAGCGATGCTGCGTAATGGTAAACAGAAGCCTTACAGACACAGCTCTGGCAAAGTGGCATGCTGTCGGAGATTTGAGAGACTGCAAGGTTGACAAAACTTGTAAATGCCACAGATTCAGGAATGGCGGACATGTCTTGTACTTTTTGCTCTCAAAAGAACAGCATCGTCAGTTCATCAGTCTGGACTATCGTGTATCAAATGTCACAATGCTTCTTTTTTTCCCCCCACCAGTCGTTTCGAGTAGTTTTAAGTTCGAAATTTATATTTCAACTGATCTTAATCTTGCTACTTAATAAGGCCTGAAACACAACAGTTGCACAAAATCACATTGAAAGAACAGTTTGGGCTCTTAGTTAATTCTTTCATTTTCTTCTTTTGCCAAGACCTAGATGAGAACACAGATGCCAGTCTCATGTCTGTGTGGTTAATATGAAAGTACCGCTAGAAGTGTTTTTGATGTTTTTTTTAAGCCAGTTTTGCATGGATTAATTAAATGAGATATAACTGTGACATTTCTACTGTAGCTACAGGCATGAGAGTCGTATCGGTTTTCTCATCTAATTAGCATGAACAGTTTGCCATGTGCAGTTCAGCAGCTCATGCACACACTAAGAGTGTTCCACACCTGAGATGGTCTTACAGTGAACTGATGAGGTCAGAGACACAAAGGGGAACAGTGTAGGCTAACTGTCTAACTTGGCACGTCTCTAAACAGAGAGGAAGAAAGAGAGAGATGGTGATAGCCTCACTGCAGCATGTTGGATCTGGGCTGAATGCCAGGTGAGCTCTCTCACATGTGACTCTGCAGCGTTAACTTCAGCTGCCCAGCAGGACCTTGGCAACTCTGTGTGTGTGCACGTGTGTGTGTGCATGTGTGTGCATGTGTGTGAACTGACTGTGTATGCATCTGCGAGCCTACACGTTTTTGTGTCATATAGTAGAGTGGCTGCAGGCCAGTGGTCCTGCGCACATCACAGGCAAAATTTCATTGCCAGGATTTTGGAGGTAATCAATTGCCGTTGAAACAGCGCTACTTGCAAAACCACGGCGGCCTGTTGCGGCCTGTGCTCCATCTGCACTCGTCAGTCTCTGCCTTGCTATTAAATTCAGCAGTAATATCCTTCAATCTTACATCCAGTCTTTTAACTATGGTTTTTCCTTCTCACACCATGACAAAAAGAAAATCTGTGGATTTGCCTAGAGGAAGAGAATCTGTTAAACAATAATTTACAGTTTGAATTCACAGCAATAATAAAGATTACCCTATCTACCAACTCTGCCAAAGGGACCCAGATCAAGGCAGTGTACCCTTTTACAGAGGCACTGAACTGAAACTCTTAAATTACATGTATAATGTTGGGTCAGGAAAGATATGCGAAAAGCCAATTTTCATCTGCTGCCTGCAAATTGGTTAACAAAGTAATCTTGATCTTAATTTTCATCTGTGCTGTACTTCCTTTTTCATTATTTTCTTTCCTCATTTCCCTTACTCGAACTTCAATTTCCTCAATTAGCCTTTCACTTCTACTCTACCTCGCTGCCGTCGCGGTCACTTTTCTGTGCGTCAGATCTCTGTTTTCTGCCGTATCAATTCTTCTTTCCTCTTCTCCCTCATGTCTCTGCATCATTACAGACCTTCACACCCTATTGTGCTCCTCCTAAATCCACTACTCATTTTCTAAGCTATTAATATTATCAAAAACTTTTTTTTTTTGGCAAGCTTAGCTGTTTGTATGTGTGTGTTTGTGTGTGTATGTGTGCGCCTGTGTGTGTGTGTGCCTATGTGTGTGTTCACGCACGTGTGTGTATGTGTTTGGTCAAGAAGGCAGCTCATATTTCTACTCATGTCAGGTGATTCTGGTACAGACAAGCCAGGGTCACAATGGCTGTAAACCTAATAAAAAGCAGTTCACAACATTCATTGGCAATGTGGACACATATACACACATATAAACCACCTCATTCTCATTGATATATAAGTAGGTGTATGCCAGGTTTATATACCGTATATCTTCCAATTGTAGCCTCGGCGTTTATTCAAAAAACTATCCGTCCGGCCCGGTGTTTAAAAGAGACCGGCGGTTGTTGGAGACTGGCTCTTATTCCCTTCTCGGAAGTGAGCAGGAAAGAGAACCCAGGCGCGGTTTTTAGACTGAGGTGAAAGGAAAAGTGTGTTTACTTACAGTGCTCCAAAACGTATTCCAACAGTTCACAAATAATGCAGTTCCCAATTGTGCTCCTCCTTTGCTCCCGAGTGTCTCCTTGTCTGTGGTAGCACAGTGCACGAGTGGTGCTCCCCGAAACTTCTCTCTGCCCGACTCTCCTCCAGAGGAAGTAAAAAACCAGAAAATCACAGTTAGCAGGTTTGCTAGCCGACAGTTCCAGTTCAGTGTAATAATCCCACTTCGATGGTCGCTGCATCCAGCTTAAATGCCGCTGGTCGTAGATGACGGCTGATTGGAAACAGCTGGCCGAGTGACGAGACGCGGGAGGACCAACGACAGCGCTTTTTTTTAGCGATGTTCCAGTGACACTCCATACCAGTTGGTGGCGGTAATGCACCATTCAGTTGTTTGCCAACCGCCAATACCATTTAAAAAGAAGAAGAAGACCGCACAGAGGGACTTCCGGGTCGAAGTATTGGATACCAGCGTCTATTTGTCGTGACATGTTTTCAAACCGCCGTTTATTAGAAACCGGCGTTTAAAAGAGACAGGCTACTAATGGAAGATATACGGTATCTCACTATACGCAAACGTGATGTTTGTGTATGTGGTCAAACCTTCTGCTAAGGAAAAATATGTGATTGTAGAAGGTCGATGGCACAGAGACTAACCAGGACCAGCCTGTGCCTGTGAGTCTCATGCTTCTCCTCTGTACAGGGCAGTTTATCAGCGCAGACAGTTCCATTGAATAAATGGTTTTATTAAAGAGTACCGAAATGCTGTCTGAAAGAACAAGCTTCCCAAATGCTAAAGTTCACAAACATTTGCTAATTGTCACTTAGCAAGATAATTTGCTCTGTAACAAGCTGGACAATGACTTCACACATTTTATTTAAAAGGCATATTTGTACTAATAGCTCCTATCTCATAATTCTCAATTAACTTTTTACTCTTTTAACCAAAGGATTTATTTTTTTATTTATTTGAGTTCACTGTCAGAGTTATGGATCAAGAGTAGAGAGCGAATCCTACAAAAATAAAATAAGATTCTCACACAGGGCTGGAGCTAGCCTGCTCTGATTTGGTTGAGCGGTTAAAAAAATTAAGCAAGACAACGAGCAGAGGCTAGACCAGCTGACTGGTAAATCATAGGTTGCTGGTTTGAGCCCCTGTTCAGGTGCAGGAATCTCTGCGATGACTGTATTTACATGATCCCTACAAAAAGCAATCATGATGAACCAAATTTAAAGGTGATAAATTAGTATAATTTATTGTTTTTAATTTTCTCTTTCACAAGGTAGAACCATGTGCACTGCATGTTGGCTTATTCTGAGTTCTGTGCATGATCTTAGAGTCGCAGCAGTCTGTTGCTTCTGACCTCTGTGTTTATACCTCTGATCATGTTAAGAGGTTGTGCAGTGGGAGACTTTGGAGGCAGCCCGTAGGCCACACTCAGCCTCAGATACAGACAGTAAAAAAAAGATGGACATCTGGTCAAAACAACAAAAACAACATTGAAGTGGCTAAAAAGCTGCAGTCTATCTGTGGGCAGCCAGATAGCATAGCCGTGGTTGCAAAAATACTTCTCGTGTTACTGAAGGCTATAGCAAAATGGCTTACTATAAACACTTCTTACATGTATTTTGTAAATTTGGTCAGTTACAAGTCATTAGCCAATGAGCAAGTGGTTTCATAGTCAGATTGATCCCTTCTCATCAGATCTAGTTTCTTGCAGCAGAAACATTCATTCCGAGGATTAAACATAAACAAATAGGTAATGTCATGGCGGCTACATCCATCTTTTATACTTCCTATGAGTCCCCCATTAGAAATGTTCCGCTGTGCTGCCTTTTTCATAGGCTAAAGGAAATAAGAAAAAAAAAATAAATCTTGTATCCATAGCTAAATCTAGCCTCGTTCAACAAACTTAGAGATCAACTGAAACTTAAATGCTTCAAAGGCTCAGTTTTGAATTTTAAAAGCTTTAAAGACCAAGTCTTGCAAGTTTGCAAAAAAAACAAGGGGAAACCCACTGTGTGTGCAGTATACTGAGTGACTGTACAATATGTGGGATGCATGCTCACCTTTCTCTTTTGGATGACTTTCAAAGATTTTGCCAGTTTGCAATAGGAGTTTGGCTCAGCTTCCGCTGGCAAGAGAAGCAGAAAAATACTAGAAGCTATAGAGGAGGAAAGAGTGCTTAAATCAGCTCTGTGCAGTACTTGTAACATCATTCACAGCCCCCCCCCCCCCCCCCCCCCCCCCCTCACCTCTTTTTTTTTTTTTTTTTTTTTTAACAAAAAAAAAAACCCCAAAACTCCC
>VURO01030332.1:0-10606 GCA_015108175.1 Pelvicachromis taeniatus | reverse complement strand
CTTCATGGATGTCTTCCAGAATGTCTTCATGGATGTCTTCATGCATGTCTTCATGAATGTCTTCATGAATGTCTTCATGAATGTCTTCATGCATGTCTTCATGAATGTCTTCATGAATGTCTTCATGGATGTCTTCCAGAATGTCTTCATGAATGTCTTCCAGAATGTCTTCATGAATGTCTTCATGAATGTCTTCATGCATGTCTTCATGCATGTCTTCATGAATGTCTTCATGGATGTCTTCATGAATGTCTTCATGCATGTCTTCATGGATGTCTTCATGGATGTCTTCATGAATGTCTTCATGAATGTCTTCATGAATGTCTTCATGAATGTCTTCATGCATGTCTTCATGAATGTCTTCATGAATGTCTTCATGGATGTCTTCCAGAATGTCTTCATGAATGTCTTCATGAATGTCTTCATGAATGTCTTCATGAATGTCTTCATGAATGTCTTCATGGATGTCTTCCAGAATGTCTTCATGGATGTCTTCATGGATGTCTTCATGGTTAGCGTGTGTTGCCTCCTGGTAGATGCACGTATGGTATAAATGAAAACATCCTAGGTGACTTTCCTCACGAGTTATCGCATTTACAAGATTTGGTTTGTAGTCGATGCACCTGTAGTACTGTATCAACATCGACAGCCTACACTGCCTCAGTCTCTTTTTTTTTAATTGAAAAAGGACTTTTTACAACAAAGCACTTTGGTCATCTTGTAAAAATGTCTTTTTTTCCACTCCTTTGTTTTCCACTCCAACAATAAAACAGAAACTCGGTGGCCTAACAATCAGTGCTTAATGCAGCATATTTAATTTAATTAAGATTCATTCAAAACATATTATGAAGTGGATTACATTAGTACAGTACAATGAAAGTACACCAATTCGGAGCTGGTGTTACCTAAATTCAGTGTGGTGGGGGGATACAAAGTGAATACATTTATTCCAAATGTTATAAAATTTTAAGGAGAATTTAAGGAGAACTGCCTCATTCTCGAGTTAATTTAGAAACTCGAGTGTTGTCCGAAGCTCTAGTAGAAGCCAGGACATGAGAGTCTGTAATTCCTCACATACAAGCACTTCCTCTGAACTGCAGCTGACCTCAGCAGAGACTCCAGAGTGTGGAGACCTAATGTGAGCAAATAAAGAGTCAACTCCAGAGCAGAGAGGTTCAATCAGACCGGTTTCAGGCCTGAAGAGCTGAGGACAGACAGAGCTCCACACGGAGGCGGAGGTGTGTAAAGATAAGGAAGACGCTACAGACAGATGTGGACAAGAGGATAAACTTACATTTATCATCATGGAGTTATTGTGCTTCTTATGTCGCCTGCAGTACCAGTTTAATTTTTCACAGTGACTGTTTTCTTTTATATTTATCCGTTTTAACATAACTAATAACACACTTTATCCAGAGTTCATCCTTAATTTTCCCCAAATGCTCTTCTACAATAATTATTTAGATATCAGCTGTATGTCGTAGCCTTTGTTTATTATAAAACCTAGTTTATAATCTGATCTAATCTGATGCTTCAGTCAAAAAAAATTAACCCCCAGATAAGGTTTAAAAAATGACTTTGAACAAGATCAAGTCAATTCAGTTTACTTTATTACAGCAACAGTTACCTCAAGGCACTTTAAGTTAAAGAGCCTACAATCCATCACATGACCCCCTGTAAGCAAGCACTTTGGTGACAGTGGGGAGGAAAAACTCCCTTTTAACAGGAAGAAACATCCAGCAGAACCAGGCTCATCTGCAGTTAATAGTCAGGAGTGAGAAGAGAGATGAAGGATGAGTGGTGTATCGAAACATGATGAGTGAGGAAGAAACACTCATCAGCAGAGCCAGGGTCACCTGATCCAGCCGTGCTTTATCAACGTCATAAACATCACAATAACACAATCAAAGTCTGCGCCTCATCTGATCAAAGCACTCAACAAATGTTCTGTTTATTAGCTTCATTTTCCCAACAAACAGAATGAAAACCTCCCTTTCACCATAAAAAGTGACCACACCCTGCCTGACTCGATTGGCCCACATGTTTCTGCCGTCAGCTGGTGGTTGGCAGTGACATGACAGCAGCACTCGAGGGTAGTCTAGTCTGTCTATGAAACAGGTAGATGTTAAAAAGTGAAAACGATTATAGCGTCTTTCTGAAACAATGTTACAGGAAACACGAGCTTTGCCCCAGTGGGCTTCAACAACCGATGAGAAAAGTCAAGAGAGCAACATTTTCGACCCTTAAAATGTAAATCTGCAGGTAGAGCAAACAACCAAAAACCTGAATGGTCAAGTCAGGATGCCTGCAGGTGGAGGAGGAAGCGGAGATGAAGACGACACGTGTACTAAAGTTTGTTCTTTTCAGAAAAATACCGAATGGATGCGTTGTAAGACATCAAAGCCAGTGAGATCTGCAATCTGATGTTTGATATGAACGTGTGGGGAACACGTTGGTCTAGGGCATCAACAAATCCCCTTAAACAGCACACTATTAACCCCCAGCTGCCCAGTCGAGGCGCTTTGTGTCCCCAGGAATTAGTTCTGCCTTGAGCCAAATGGCTCATTCAAACAGAATAGCAGCCCTTGATCAAAGCACAGCCCATAACACTGGCTGCACACGCTGACCCACACACTGATTAACAAGTCCTCCTCAGCACATGTCAGGGTGATGACTGGTGAACGGCGCACACAGTGGAAGCCCTGCTCTGCTCTCACGCCTGTACGAACTTCCTGTTAGGCCCCGACAACCACGATGATGGTCAAGAGGGTCATGATGCTTTTTATGAACTCTGGTTAATGTGGTTTCATGTTACACTTAACAGCAGTGGAACTGAAATAACTTTACACTTCATGAATGAGTCATTACTGATTGTACTAGTACGTAGGTAGTAATAATTAAAGTGACTTGAACTCACATGTACTGTGTTTAGTAACGAGGATGTTCCAGAAACATTTGGGAGCGTACAGCAGTGTGTGACGCTGTCGTGATGTTGAACTTCCTGCTTTAGCAGAAGTCTGTCTAATAGCAACGTGTTTTATGTGAGACAAAAAAAGCTGACATTCACTGAAAATGTCCCTAAAAAGTGATGCAATGTATCATTTTGAAGAATTTCATCATTCATTTTAATGGATGTTTCTCTCATTTTTAACTATTACATTTTAATATGTATCATTTTTGCAGCCGATATTGACAGAAAACGACTTTTTCTGTTTGTTCGATGTGCTCATGGTTACTGAAAGCTAACTGCTCGACTGTGCAGGCAGCTTGTCACAAAAGCAGGTCACTATCAATTGGACTCGTGATGACTTTAGCCTGGAGATTAGCCTGACTTTCCTCTCACACAAAGAGGGGCAGCTGTCAGTTTGGCTGATGGTAAAGTGTGACCAGAACAAAGTCAATCAGTTGGCTGAGGGAGGTATGGGTGGATAGAGAGATGGATGATAGGAGATTGGATAGCTGATAGGGAGGCTATAGGTTTGGGCATGGTTGTGTCCTCCTTGTTTATTTACTTGTTATTGTACTGGTTGTGTATCAGGTGGTGTTGGTGCGGCGTGGCTGCCAGGACCTGACCGCTGAGCGAGGACGTCAGTTAGTGGCCACTGACAGCAACGGATAAGAGCTCGGAGGGACAGAAAGACAGACGAGAGGATGGACTTTGACCTTCCCCCTATCTGTTTAAACCCCCCCCCCTACTTGTTTCCATAAAACAACACAAAGTGATTGGTGATTCACTCGGGGTCTGTGCCCTGAATGCTTCACATGCAGGAAGCAGTGGCCTGATGTAAGATCAGGCTGTGATCTTTGTCCTTCAGCAAACAGACACAAAGCAGCGTAGGATCGTGGCTGGGGAAGGACACGTTCCAATACTGAGACCAAGAAATGTGACAAGTCTGTAGAGGGCCACAAAGTCACTCTTAATTACATCACGTCGTTATAAAAAGTCAACAAGACCCATACTTCAGCTAAAGCCTGAGCATCTCAGGATGTCATTCCGCACAAAACCAAAGCAACTGTGCACTGTGAGACTGTGTACAGTGGACTTTTAATTTAAACCTCATTATGACCTCAGGAGGCCGGCGACCTCGGGAGGCCGGCGACCTCGGGAGGCCGGGGACCTCGGGAGGCCGGGGACCTCGGGAGGCCGGCGACCTCGGGAGGCCGGCGACCTCGGGAGGCCGGGGACCTCGGGAGGCCGGCGACCTCGGGAGGCCGGCGACCTCGGGAGGCCGGCGACCTCGGGAGGCCGGCGACCTCGGGAGGCCGGCGACCTCAAGCAACAGATTGTAGGTTTGATTCGATCACAGTTACATTAGTTGTCGTCGCCTCAGCTTCGCTATAGAAAAACAGCACCTGACCTGCGTTACCTTACAGTTATTATGGCAACACTACGTAGTTCCCGGCTGTAGCGTTAAGGTTTGGCTGCAGTTTCGCCACATACTAAACAGGGAGACTTATACAACATACTTTTATTTAAGTTTCCTTTACGTACTTTGATCTTACAGTTCCTATGTCATAAGATTTGGGTTTACTGTAAAGGTGAGAATTTCATATGAATGAGCAGCGCTTACTCCAAACCCAGATAAGAATTGGAATGCTGCCCCAAGAACAACAGGAAGACCTGTGTATATATCTGCTGCTGCAACAGATGCCTGGTCGCTGCAGTAGATGTTAACCAGGGAAAGTGCTCCAAGCGTGATGCGAACACTCTTCCAGAATGTTGGCCCTACTGACTGCAGTCTGGTGGGCTTAGGCTCCTAATGAAAGCCAGCCTGAGACAAGTGTCACCATGGAATTCAGTGAAGTGGAGACCAAGGAGGCTGCTGTCATCTGCTGCCAAGTGCAGCAGCCAAGCAGTACCAAGTCATACACTGTAGGCCCATCCAAACCCACTGCTGGTTCTCCCATGTGTGTGTGTGTGTGTGTGTGTGTGTGTGTGTGTGTGTGTGGGTGTGTGTGTGTGTGTGTGTGTGTGTGGGAGGGGGTCGCCCCAGTCTATAAGGAATCTGCTGTGTCAGTCTCACTGCAGATCAATCATTTTGAACCCCACCTAAAAGTTCATTGATATTAACATAAACAATGTACCCAGGCCACAGCACCCCCCAACTCACACCAACACCAAACACACGCACACACACGCGCACACACGCACACTGTGTGTAACTTGCACTTTGTAAATGGATGAGATTTGTATTTTGAAAAGGACAACGTGAACGTTCACGTGTGACCTGCTGGAGCTCGAGAGGTTAAAGAAGTCAGACAGAGACAATGCCAGCTCGTATGCTTCACACCAGACACCAAACTGACTGAACTGCAGAAGATTGCTCAACAGTTCGAAAAGTGCGTGTAATCCCCACTATGAAGGTAACGTTTGAGTCCGGACAAATACAAGAAGTGCAGATTATCAAGCTTCTTCCTCTGTCCCGCAGAATAAGCGATGTGTCGGTTTTGTTTCTCTTGCCTGTTTCAGAGGAGAACGGGCCATGCTCTGCCCAGGAATGACAAACCAGGTGGCATCAACCCTCGAACAAAATACTACAAAGCTGGGAAACGTTTTTGTACTAAAACTGCAAAATATATATAAAAAAACCAGATCAGTGGAGCAAACTAAAGTGTGGTCATCAGAAGGATGGGCGAGCTCTACACAGCCTGCACCTGGGGTCTTGCCTGGTGTGGTAGACCCCAGCCTCAGTGGATCTTGTACTTAGGGCTTGTTCCTGTGCTGCCATGATTAGTGCCTCTGTGCTGTCTTTCAGTCCAGCTTTGTCCAGCCACTGGTAGGACTTCTGGATGTCAGCCACCTCCTCTATCTGCCGGTGGTACATACCATGCAGGGGCTTATCCTTCCATGATGGTTCCTCCTCTTCCTCCTTTTCCTCAGGTTTCTGCTGCCTGAGGTGTTGACTAAGCACTCGGTCAGTTGGGGCCATCTTCCTGATGTACTCATGGATGTTCAGGGTCTCATCCTGGACTGTGGTGCTGACACTCACCAGTCCTCCTTCCTTCTGCTTAGCATACAGCCTCAGGGTGCTGGACGTGGGCTGAAACCCTCCATGCATGGTCAGGAGCCTCCTGGTCGTGATGTCAGTGGTTGTTGGAGGGGACCGGTCCCTTCTGGGGGTCCTTGAGGATCAGGACTGTCCGGCCTTCGGTTAGCCTTCCTGGGTGTCTCTCGTCAGCTGGTGGACATCAGGACAAAAATGAGGCACACATCGCCTGTGATGGGAAACACATTTGCCGTTCACTGTCCATGCAGAAGACAGATAATGTTACATTTTGTGAAATGCACAAAGCACTGTAAACAATATTACAGTGACAAGTGCCCTTTTAGTGATGCCATGTAAAGTGTGAGAGCTCAGCATGTGTGTCCCTGCACTTTGTCCCACAGTCACCCTGTGATGCAAGGTGGTGCTGCTGAACATCCTCCATCCATCACCTTAATAGTGTAAGCTCCCCAATATTTATGCAGGGATTAACGCTTTTTAATATGCTAACAGTTAAGAAGACTGATTATGATGAAGCGTGTTAATATCTCCATGAATAACCCAGAGTGAGGAGAAGCCAGGACACTTAACGGCTGACAGAAATGTACAAGCGGATGTGTACTCATAAATGAATTCAGCAACGACTGAGAGGAAAAGTTCAGTTTATTATAGACTTCATTCTGTGGACTCTAATTCCTCTAATCACATTGGGGGTTGTCTTTGTTCTGCACTTTCATACCTAAAATGCAGATGATTTTCCATGTGTGTGTGTGTGTGTGTGTGCAGCCAAAGCAGCATTCCCAGCCTCTCCCCACCTCCCGTCCTCACTCCAGAGCCTCTTAATAAAGCATCAGTTAAAAAGTGAATGGATCAATTAGGCAATTTATCCAGCTAATCTTTGGCAGGGCCCACCTTTTTGATGCCACCAACAAAGCGAGCGAAAACATTGTTAATGCATCCAAAAAATAAAAGGGTTTGCTTCTGCCTCGCGTTCCCAAATGATTTGGAATAATTTGCTTCTCATTCAGGAGATGGAAGGCAGCCGGGGCTCTCCATCACTGGCAGTCAGCATGAAAGCACTTCGCCACCAACTTTCCCCCAATATCTCCTCACTGGAATCAGCTAAATGGCTATTAGGCCAGCACCTCCTGCCAACACGCTCTCCATATTCACAAAGAAGAAGAGGTGTTAGTTTGGATGGGGTCTTAGTGTGACAGCTGTGTGTATTTGCTTTGGCAACTGCATTTTGTGTGTGTGTGGGTAGTGCATTAGGATGTAATAGCAGGGGTCTTTGGGGAGGTGCGCGCACAAGCTTCAAAATGTAACATAAGAAGAAAATGCGCTGTATTGTAATATTGGTATAATATTTATTTGTTTCAACTTAGAGGAGGGAGCTACACTTATCCTGATAGAAGACGTGAGTGGCTTCGATGCTGTCTAAGAACGCCACACAACATGTGTGTGAGGTTCATGGGCTGCATGTGAAGAATACATGGAGCCACCATAATGTCAGCCGTCGTCTTCTGGTTTCTGTATTTCTGCAGCTGGAACATGATCAGTTTGGCATTAGGCCAGAGTCTAAGAGACATGTATGTCTCTGTATGTCGACATGTATGTGTACATACAGGTGAAACATTTGTTTAATCCATTTCCCGAATGAGGCTGTGACATGATGTCACGGCGGGGTGCGCCGATGTACTTTTTAATCAGACCCGAGCGCAGACACTGCAGGAGACGGAGCTGGTTTGTACAAAGTCATTAGGACTGAAAGCAAACACCAAGTTCAGGCTAAGAACAACGATGAAACCGTGATAACCTATGAAAACGACGACGGCTATGGTGTGGACTAACAGACAGCCTGACAATGAGTGAACGGAAACATAGACTAATACACTAGGGGTAATCAGGGTTAGTGGAAACACACGAGCTGTGTCCCAATTCTTAGGACGCATCCTTCGGAGGCCGCATTTGTAGACCGATTACGTCACAGCCAAGCGGCGAAGGCTGTCCGAATTCGAAGGATGCTCCAAATGCGGTCGACAAATGCGTCCTTCATTTCCTGAATTTGTAGGATGGGTCGGGTGTATCCTTCGTGGCCCAACATATCCCAGAATTCATAGCGCGGCCCAGCCGATTCCAGTCTCCAACAATGGCGGCAGCTATTTCCTTGTAATATTACTCTGATTACTCTGATTACTCTTTCTGGGTCACAAAATAAACTTTTAAGATATTCTCAGGTGAGAATGTAGCTGTGTAACCTTCACATGTCTGCTCGGTTTATCAGGACATCATGTATTTGCAACAGTGCTCCGACGTTTTCGGAGACGTCTGTTACCCACCAGCTCCATAGCTGAGCGGGTCGTCAAGGCTCACTAGAGCCGGCGAGAACAGCGGACTCCCGGTACATCGTTTTCAGACCCCCGCGGTCAGCGATCGAGCTGATGGGTATCAGATGTCCCCGAAAACGTCGGCGCACTTTCGCAAATATGTGATGTCCTGAGTAAATCGGTTTGGCTGAGATTAAAGTGATAGTTTTCACTCAGCTGACTAAACGTCAAACAGGAAACTGATTAAACTGAAGTGTGAGATGGTGCAGAATGACTCCAGCGTCCTGTTATAATCTAGAGAGCGAGGAGCAGAGACACCTCCACAGAGACAGCTGCTGACGCACATCTGAAGGCTGGACCGTCCCATTTCACAGCCTCGCACTTCCAGCCTTCGAAGGACCCGGCCCACGTAGACCCCGAAGGCCGGGTCCTCTGAAGGATGCAGCCTAGGAATTGGGACGCAGCTATGAGGAAACAGCTGACACAAATGAATCCAACGATGTTATGGGGACGTGAACCTAAACACACTGATAAAGATACAACACTCTTTCAAAATAAAACAGGAAGCACTGAGAACGTACAATAATCAAAGAATAAAATGTAAATACACAAAACACTGAGCCGCAGACCCAGTACCGTGACACATGACATATTGTATGGCTTTACCTTAGAACAAAAATCACCTTGAAGTGAGTGTTGTTGTGATTTGGACACATAGAAATAAAAGTGAATTGAACTGAGCTGAAAAGGACACATGAACGTCGACAACCTGCCTTTTGGGCGTTAACTTTTCATTTTTGTGCTCTTAAAGGAGTCTTTAAAAGGACTGATTGTGATTTTATAAGATGTGCACGAGGTTTGTGAACTGCCCACTATTCCTACTGACTCTGTAACCCCAAGGAAAAAGAATTTTATATGTTAGTAGTGATTATCTTATGAGTCATGAGCCGTTTTCTGTGTAAGTAGCTTGTTGGATGGTGAGCACACTTAACAAGCTGGCAGTAAGAATGGAAAGAGCCTGTTGGCCTGTTGAGCATAAGAAACCCTCTGGATTCCATGTTAGTTTGTTCACATATAATTATCATAATTATTAAAAGCCTGTGACAGTCTGTGTGAGTGTACCAGTGTCCTTCTGAGCCAATGCGTAGTCTTGGATGGCCTGTGGCGGCGCCCATGTGAATGCATACGGTGCGTATATGAGCCTTATGGCTGACTCTGTGCACGTATCTATGTGCGTGGTCTTCGATGGGGTTACTCGTTGCCTCTTACTTACAGTTGCTTCCTTGGTATTCACAGCAGATGTAGAGGTGGGATGGAGGGGGTCGGCTGGGTCATTGCTTTGGGTACAGGCAAAGCCAGATCAGCACTTTCCAGACAGCATGTTCCTCTTTATTCACAATGAGGTTTGGCTGTCTGCAGGGCTGCATGCTTTGGCAGCAGCAGCCATACTGATGGCCTGCAGCAAGGAGAAGTATGCTTCCTGCCTGCTTGGCACTATAAACATGCACACAGACACCAGGTGGTGTACTGTATGTGTGCATGGTTTCTGATAATACCATAAGTGCAAGTTAGAGTGAAGCGAAATTCAAATAGTTGCCAACATGTGTTCAATAAATGAACAGTCACAACACAAAGTTGTGACTCCTCCCTGAAAAATCCCCTTTGCACTTCTGAAACACTGCAGCTCGGTACAATAGTCAAACCTCAGAGGGTTAAAGTAGACACTTTATTAAACGTTACACGTTCAGTGATGACGTTGGCATCTAAGAGTAACCAGGATGGAAGGAAAGAAGGTAACAGGTGACAACGAGGTGTAGCCACAAATACCGCATGTTTGGCCGTATAAGACGCACTTTTTCTTCCCCAAACTGGGGTAAAGTTGGTGCGTCTTATAGGACAAACACACATGTTGCCTGCATTCAAACTGCTCCTAACTTTGTGTGGCGCTTGCTGGCAGTCCTCTGTGTGCTGCAGGCTGTGCCTCCTCATGTCTCCCAGGTCAGTGTGGGCACAGTTTGGCCTCTTCTGTGCATATCTCCCGGGCACTGTATCGATCTATGCTGCCCTGAAACGTCCGCACGTCTGCCCCTCCTGCTCCATGCCCGTGATGGAGGGGCAGAAGAATTGATCCGCCAAAGCTCCGCCCCCGAATCACGGGTGCGTTTCTCAATCGCGGGTCCGGACTCGCGTTCTCAAGTGCAACTGGAACGCCAGCGTACTCGATGATGTCACAGGTCAGGTGAACGTGACCGGGCTGGTCTCGCCAAATGCATGACGGGTTGTTTGGCTCCACCA
>VURO01030323.1:0-16471 GCA_015108175.1 Pelvicachromis taeniatus | reverse complement strand
TCTTGCCGAGAACGCGAGTCCGGACTCGCGTACTTAGAATTGAGAAACACCACCCGTGATTCGGGGGCGGAGCTTTGGCGGATCAATTCTTCTGCCTATCAATCACGGGCATGGAGCAGGAAGTGCAGACGTGCGGACATTTCAGGGCAGCATAGATTGATACAGTGCCCGGGAGAGATGCACAGAAGCGGCGAAATTGTGCCCACACTGACCAGCAAGAAGTGAGACTGCCCGGGGAGACATGAGGAGGCACAGCCTGCAGCACACACAGCATAAAGAGAGGACTGCGAGCAAGCACCACACAAAGTTAGGAGCAGTTTTAATGCAGGCAAAATGTGTATTTGTCGTATAAGATGCACCAACTCCCCCCCCCAGTTTTGGGGAAGAAAAAGTGCGTCTCATACGGCGAAAAATACGGTACTTGACGCTGTAAAATCTAGTAAAGTCTGACAAATAGTAACAATTAAGAGCAAAGTTCATTGTAACATTGTGAAAGAGTAAAGAAAATGTGAAGCAGCACTTTATTTTAGAACATATAATAATTATTAATGATCTTAAACTCGGGCATCATACTTACGGGCATGTGCCAAGCTTAGAGCCCATAGCCTTAGGTAAGAGGCTGTGTTGGAGATGCAACCCAGGCAATACTCTATGGTGTGAATGGACTGATGAAGCATCTCCTCTGCAAAGTCAAACTATTGTATAAAAAAAGATAAATGAATGAATAACATGTAGGAACTGGTAAATATGTTTGCTTAGTATGAAATTAATGGATACCAAGCTGTTTGCAATACTGACCTCTTCTGAATGGTGATCGCCACTAGTAGAGAGATTACTGTGACTGCTGCCCTCCTCCATGTCATGATTCCTCATCAGGCAGAGCTCTTCATCACTGCTTCGTCGCACACGCTCATATCCCTAAAATCCCACGGACAAACAAAGCATGTTTGAAAATTTACACCAAGGAAAAATATTTGGTCATGTTTTTCACATCTTTCAATGCAGGCATGAATCTCAAGCCCTTACCCTGTACATTACCAAGCGGTGACTTCCATTTCTTAGCCAATAAAGGTACACAGGCTTCCCCAGGAGTAAAACAGGCACAGAGAGGAGACCAATGATCACCAGAAATATCTGCAGACCATGCTGGAAGAGCCAAAGTAAATAAAGAATTTAAATAACGAAGGTATGGGACTTCTATGGGATATTTTAAATACGATTAGACTGAATCTGCTCATTAAGCACATAAACACAGAGCTGAAAGAGTGGAGCTGCTTACCTGTCCTGGGTAGAGGGGTGTCATTGTATTATCATACTGCATGAGGAACATGTTTATGAAGTGGATGAGAATGCTCGGAGCGTGTCTGGAGTCCTTAGCAGAGAAGGCGAGCCACTTATAGAATATCATGAACACCAGGTATCCAAACAGACTCAGCATGAACACGAGCTCAGGGATGAACACCAAGTATAGGTTGTACTTCTTCCTGAAGTATCTGGGGTTTTTTTCATAAACAAAAAGAGAGCAGACTATTAAAAACTATATCACGTTTTTTAAGGACCTCACATCATAGTTTGTGTTTCCATTTTTTCTGCACTGTCTAAATAGGAGAGAGGTATTCTATCCCACAGAAAATACTCCTACAATACATGAAATAACGTTTTACACTGCAAGAGTTTCTTCCATCTCTATGTGTATCAGTATATAATGTATTTGCATAAGCTTAAACATGCATAAGTTTTCTGCCAAGAAAACTAAAGGTTCTGTTGTCGTCTACAATGTCTGTTTCCCAGCTCGAGCAGTTAAAATGACAGTCGTAACTTAAACCCAAGCCAAATACTGGCTCTTTAAGGGCTTTCGCAGGGTATTGAAAACCGTAAACTAGTACTTACAGATGATTGTAGGTGCTGAGGATTACCCCAAAGCTCATGTGTATGATCCCCAATATCACTGACATCTTCATCTTATAGGAGTTGAGAAATGTCAGGCGGTTGGTTGCCAAGTTCCAAATCTTCACAAAGGAAAGGTGACACATTATTACTGGTGACTTCAGTGCTTAACTGGAGCAAACAGAATAAGTAGCTGTGCTTATTCATGTTACGTTACCAACATGAGGATTATAAGACTGTTGCTGGTACGGGTCTAATAAGGTTACTTTTATGTAAGTGATTCAATAACAACAACACTGGCACCAGAAATGTTACTTTATTGAAGAATGTGTGGCTGAGCGAAATTAATGGTTATCAAGCAAACCTACTGTTTTCAATGAGTTTAATCACTTACGAATTGATCCAGTTTACTGTATCAACAACACCCCAATGACCGATTTTCATTGACCTTTTTAAATAACGGGATTTAAATTTCACAAGCCAATAAAAAGATTCAAGTACAAAATATCAAAAATATGAAGATGAATCACTTTATAAACCACTAAACCATAAAAATAATGATAAAATCTGTGTAAACGGAGGCACAACATTATGATCACTTGCCCAACATTGTGTTGCTCCCACTGTTCTTGTCTCGGACCACTTATGATTGATACCGACCACAGCAGACCAGGAACACCCCACAGGAGCTGCACTTGTGGAGATGCTCTGACCCAGTCATCCCAAATCCTTATGCTTGCCCATTTTCCTGCTTCTAACATATTTACTTTGATGGCAAAATGTTTACTTCCACCCTAATATATCCCATCCACTAACAGGTCCCATGATAAAGCGATAATCACCATTATGCACTCTTACCTGTGGTCGTAATGTTATGCCTGATCAGTGTATATATTAACATAATATTTTTAAGCTAGCCTTTAAAGCTGTCTACTCACCGGGTCAATTCCCAGAGGGTACGGCCCTTTAAAAACACCTCTAACTTTTGGATCCAAAGTTAGCACGCGATTCTTTTGGGTCATATTAATGCTGTAGGGCAAAAATGTGATTGTGAAACTGATTTTACAAAATTCATCTCATGTTTATATCTTTAAATACACAGCTGTAAACTTTCTGTTATATGAAGTTCTTCTTATTAACAGGTACTTACTCCCACACTTCTTCTTTAAACATGGCGGACACACTCCATCCAGAACCAAAGATGTTGAGAGATTTTGAGAAACAGTCATTGTATATAAGCCCAGTATAGATGGAGAACAGTCCCATCATCAAAATGATATAACGCCCCTCGAAGAACGTGTTCCAGATCTGTGTGTGCACATTGAATCAGTTAATTACACTTCGGAGAGACTGCCTTTACCCATTTAACACAAATAAACTTTCAAAAGGGCATTTTCCAAAACCTTTGAAGTACTCGCCTCATTCCTGGTGTTTTTAAGTTTGCGGTGGTTTTCATACAACACCATCCAGAAAGCAAACACAGCCATGAGAACACCATGACCAAGGTCTCCAAACATCACAGCAAACAGGAATGGGAAAGTTATGATTGTGAATGGAGCTAAAAAATAAGCAGATGGGGGGGGTGAGCAAGCACATTGAGTTATAATTTAAAGCTTTATAAAAATAAATAGCAATAGTACAAAGCTTGACAACAAAGGCAGCACATTGTCGCTTAGTATTAATATAACTGTAATGCAATAATTTAATAGTAAAGTAGCAATTATGTAAGTAAGAATTTACGATATTACCCTGGTAATAATAAGTTAAATCTGTGATGATGGTGTTAATATCACTGCAGCTACAACAAACAGTTTTGAAGGCCTCATTTACTGAAACAGCTGTAAAAACAGTGTTTCAAGATAAGAAGTCACATCACATGTGCACTATTAATACATATAATTTGGTGACTCTTCCAGCAATTTATACACATATAAATGTTAACATTGAAACAAAAGGGAATGTTTCACTCATGAAGGATAATCATCTCCGCAATAAAATATGATAGTCAGCAACTTTGACTTGCAAGAATTTTAGTGCGATTTTAAACATATTAGTCTAATAGGCGTGTAAAATAATTACCCTATATTATTATTATTTTATAATTATCAGCATGTTACCCTATAATCCCGTATCACCATACTACCATTTTTAATCTAGATATTGCACAGATATTATTATCAATACTATAGCATTACAAATACATTACTATACTATTATTACATCGTTTTGGAGTAATTGGAAGTGTTATTTTTTTTTATAATTATTACTTATTTGGATTTTTTTTTTATAAAGTAAGAGAAAAATATTTACTACAACTACTAATATTAAGCCAAGAGAAATCATGCTATATTTAAAATATCATAAAAAGCTCATCTGAAAGTAGCCTGAGCTAACTCTAAAGGTGCATCGTTACAGGGAGCAATTTGCTTATCACGCAGGACATTTCAGGCTGCAGTTGCCTTGGTAATAGTGTAATGTATCAATCTCTGATATCCTGGGCATACAGGTGTGTGTGCGTGTGTGTGATAGACAGACAGGTACAAATCTCACATACCAGGGTTTACTTCCCTGTAGCTGCCCACTCCGTAGGCGTCCACGATGTTCTGAAATCCAGATGTAAACTTGTTGGTCCTTATCAGGGTGGGAGGAGTGTCAGTTGTGGGGATACGATTAACAAAGGAAGGAACTGTTGCTCCACTTTTCCTCTGAAACATCAAGGAGAAGTTATACATGTAACATGTAAGTAGCTTACAAGAAGCTTTTTTCCTAACTCCACAACTGTACATATAAGAAATATATACACAACTCTAAATAATTTTTAAAAGACATACAGTCAGTATATAATGTAGTTTTTAGATCTATAAAGTAAACATTGGTGAGCCAGATCTATAGAACCTATATATATTTTTAAATCTATACATGAACATGTATTAACAATAACACATCTTTGTAGTTCTTTTTCACAAATAAACATGTCTACTCTTCTCAGCCTGCAAAACGAATCAACAGTGAGCCCTCAGGACCCAAGCAATGCAATATGTGTATTTCTTAAAATAAAGTGGGGCGAAGACTGATGCCTCACACAGCATTTGCTTTCATCATAATAAAACTGAGCCCTTTAAATAACAGCAAAAGTTAAATAAGCAGAAAAGCCTCCAGTTCCTCACCGATCCGTCTTCTAGTGCTCTCCGCAGTGCAGGTATGTCACTGACAGGACACCACACCTCTGCGATCAAACACTTATTGGTCACATCAAAACTACACAGGTTCAGAATATAGTAGATGGCCTTCATCTTCTTGACCTGGATGACCCAGGTGTAGACAGATTCTGAAGCCTTCATCAGGACCTGTCTCAGGTAGTCTTCTGTCCTATGAAGCACCTGGACACAGTAACAGGCAAAATATTAAGAATTGTTTAAAAAGAGAGAGATTTAAAGTTACAAGACATTTTTTTTAAATTCTAAGATGATGTATGTGACCTTTAAAAAGAAAAACATGTTAAAATATATACCTTTGTGAGAGTTTGTGTGTGAATATGAGAGGAAAAGGTTATAAGACAGGCAAAGGACAAAGCATTGGGAAGATAAAGAGAGAGAGGCATGCATAAAGGAGAAAAAAAAAAAATCAGCTTTCAGCTGAAGCCTCATGTTGATCATGTGCTACAGCGGCTGAGTGCAATTCCATCTTTCGGTCACGGTGGGTTTAGGCTACCAAAGGATTCACAGTGCAGTGCTCTTGTTAGGAGCTGAGCTGTTCGTGCAGTTTTGATCACTGGCTAACAAGAACAACGGCCAGATTAATCATTCAGAAAATAGATCAACCATTTCATTCTGTTCTTTGACCGTGAGAAGAAGTTCAAAGCAGAAATGATGTGTATAACATAAAGAAACTCGAATATTCTCATGTCACACATATGAACTTTTTCTGTCATATAATTAAGCAAACAAAAAAAAACATACAATTTTCAGGTCCTGAATGCGAGTTATTAGTCCTTCCACAACGTCGTTCCTCTCCTCATTGTTACTGGGATAGGGGTACAGGTGACAGTGGTAGCTGTGGACAGGAAAAAGCATGTTATTATTCACAGCTCACTGCTATTGGGCAAAGAGTCTTAAACAGATGCCAGCCGTTTAACGATTCGTGTGTAATATTTACCAGTCACAGATCTTTTTCACTTTCTGACCAATTTGGTCTCCCCAGTAGGAAATCAGGAACACCACACTTTTGGTAGGCTCACCCTGCAGAAAAAGGAAGTGTTAAAAAATAAAGGAGGCACCACTGACACAAAAAATAGAAGTTTTATATGAGAAGGATTTCAGGTGATATTTATATATGTAACTATAATAAAACACAAAAGGAAAACAAACAGCTGATTTATATGCGTTTGTACAATGAGCTGTTCTGCACCCCCATCCCAAAAAAATAGGGGGGAAATACAATTAATTAGACCCAAAAGCTCTTTGACCTTGGAAAGTAGTTTTTGAAAAAGCACGACTCTCTTTGCCTCTTTTTGTGAAGTTTAGAGATAAGCGTTAGCACGGCTTTCCGATCTTCAATCAGTAAAAGTCCATCTGACATTCCATTAGTGATCAGTGTCATGCCTGACCTCTGATCAAGCAGAGGAAATTCCAAAGTGGATTAGTGGTATCTCTCACTATGAATAGAGAACATCACAGCACTCACTGTTTATATCAACAACTAGTAAGGAATACTAAATAGCTTCAACACAGTCATCTATTATTTTGTCCCATAACAAATCTGGGATTTAAGGCTTGGGTGGTCCCGAATCCGGATAAACTGGGAAGGTTGTGTCAGGAAGTCAGGACATCCTACATTAAATCTTTGCCAAATCAAACATGCAGGTCACCAACAAGAGCAAATCTGTGAATCACAACTCTCTATGATACTCTTCCACCTCCATCCTCTGATCTCCAGCAAAACAAGACTGACTTGTTCTCGGTAATATTTAACAACATCAATACCATGTATGCACACAGCACGGGAGGGGGGAGAGAGAGAAAAAGACACAGGAGAGTTTATTTCCTATTTCTAACATGACATGAAAGTAATGTGCATAGTGGGAGGGTTAGTCACATAATTGACCTTTACATACAGCATGGGTAAAAGCCTGACAGGATACATAGGCTAATATATAATTATCAGGAATGGCAGGGAATCAACTTTGGCTCAGTGGGTAATCTGTCTTATAATTTACAAATGAAAATCCCAATTTAAGACAAACTTGTAGGTACTTAGGTATATAAGCATTTTTTCTCAGTATTACATGTGGAAAAAGATATTAAAATCAATTTGTACTTAAGTTTTTAGTCCGCTATTAGAGCTAACGTACAGTTAATTTTATTTAAATCAAATAAACCCGGTTCATTAACTTGTTGTACAAAGTCAAATATCCTGAATCGAGCCTAGTTAGGAAATGAGATCCAGGCAAAATTGTAAAAGAATGCTTCTTTTTGCCCCATGTTTTTACATCACACCGTAAAACATAACAAAATATAAGACTAGTACATTTGAATCCAAATCATGTTTAACCCACCGTGTCAGGATTTTCCAGATGCTCTTCAACTTCAGCATAGCTAAGGATGGTGTAGCCTTTACATACTCTCCAAAGCATTCGCTCAAACGCCTCGATCTTCACCCTCTGAATAAGGCCAGAAACGAACCTGCAAAAGACAAACGAGAACAGCTGTCAGAGCTCATCCTCTGTCAAGATCAATGGCACTCTTACAACAAGAGTGTCCCTTTTTTACAGTAGAGAAACAATATTTAGATTTTCCTGTAGCAAACTGATGATAAAAAAATAAATCTTTATATCTTTAAATCTTGAATTCTTTGGTTATACCACCAAATTGGCTTTTACCTTTGTGGAGGATTCCACAAAGGGCAGAGCCAAAACAAGTAAACCACAACCTGTAATGGTATGAATAATAAAACAAGTCCATTTCTAAACTGCATTTACATATGATAAATATTAGGAACTCATACATTCTGACTAAGTTTAGCCACCTTTTCTTTGAGCCCTCACTGGCCCTTGCACATTCAACTAAATCTGTGCCCCACCACAATGTCTTTCTGTTTTTACAAAGTCTAAATAATGTTTGCTTCATTAATCAGTTATTGCCAAAAAGCCACAGCTGCCTCACAGTTTCAAAGCATCTTGTGAATAGCTCGTTTGTTTGTGGGTCTTCTATGTATAAAGTGTATCTGAGTGAAAAGAGCAGCGGCAGACAGAAAAGTACACAGAAAGCTATTTATAAAGAAAATAAATGTGCATCTGTCCTCATTAATGTGTAGCATTCGCTTTCCATAACATAAATAAAATGCTGACTGATATGGCTGACAGAATTATATCCCTCACCCCAGTTTGGCTCCTAGCCTCTGCATGCTGCTGTAGTCCATCAGTGTGTCTTTTTCCAGGAAGGGAAACTCCTCATACTGTACTTGCAAGGGCTCCCGCTATAAGTGAAGACAAGACGCAGGAGGGTAAAGAAGGCAATCGCAATGAAATCAACCAGCAGACTCATTTCCCTGCTGTGAAAGAAAAACAATGTGACATCGTAGTGAGAATGTGGGTTTTTCAAGAGGTCAGCCAATACAAACACTAACCTCAGCATTTCTTTGGACAAAGCTGCGGGTGATGCGCAGCATATGTGTGTACTCTGTCAACTCCAGCAGATTCCTCTGCAGCTTCTCCTTATTCCTGGTGACTTCACCTAATTCCACTTCTAGTCTCTGCAGCTGCTCCTGAGAAACAACAAAAACACGTATATTTAGCAATATATGACAGCAATAATAACACTAAAAATTATGATTAAAAGAAATAATAACATAGTAACTAACCATTATAGTCATGACATGCTTGGGTAAAGGAGCTGCTGGGTTCACATCTGTTTCTGGCAGTGAAATATCCGCTTTCTTGATTTCCCTCAGAAGGTATCCTGTTATAAACAGCAAGTGATGTTTAAGTTTTTGAAATTATCATAACCGCTTCCAAACACCATGACCAGCCTTTGAAAAACATTGAAATTGAAGACAAGTCTGACAGTGTGCTAGTCTCTTCCTAATTTAATAATCCAGGGTTTGGTTAACTGAATTAGGCGTTCAACTAAATCTACAACCAGCTGACATTTCCCATGACTCAATTCAGCTTCAGTGAGAAGATCTTCTTCCGACCATAAGGAGCCATGAACTATTAAAATGTCAAAGACTAACATATGCTTACCGAGGATCCTCTCCATTTCTTCACATTTTTTGATCTCATTGACATATTTTCTCTGGAATGCGTTAACACTGGGATTGAGCTGAAACAGGTGAAAAGGACATGTTCGTTAGCACCTTCTCATGCAGGACTCTGAACATATCTCACGAAGAAACTTAAAAAACTGTGCAATAAGTCTATGTATTAGCCCATTTATGGTAGCATTATGACATATCCCGGTGACTTCCGCGTTTACTTTATGTACTGAGCAAACGTCACTGTATTATTTGATGAGTGTAGAGAACTTATAGTGCACTGTTAGAAGATTCAGCAACAACTTTTTAAGTGATGACTTACTGGTTCCAGCACATTCAAAGCGGTCTGTTTTGTACTTACGTCTCTGAACTCCACTAGCCCCAGTTCTCCAAGTTCACAGATGCAGTCGTATGCGGACCCCGACTGTAGAAACAGTTGGGCCAGACACATCTCTTCACCCCGGAGCAGAGAACTCATCGTGACAGTTCTGTCTGATATTCCCCTCTTCCGCAGCTGTGCTAATGTTAGCAAGCTAAACCGCGCTGTTTCTCCAGACTTTATGTTAGCGATGTCCAGTCGAGCAGTCCGTAGTCCTTGTCATGGTGTGGCTCAGGTGATAAAACTAGACTTCCCTTACATAACTCCTGATTTACATATCTATCGTTACAGGACACTATTGCCGTTAGCTAGCTAACTGGCTAGCCAAGCGCCGTGTTGTTGACTGTTGGATGGGGAAAAAAATGTTTCAATAAAGTTGAATGTGAAGCTAAGAGATAATCAGTGTTACGACCACTAATCCTAGTACGTAGCGGAAAGTCTTCTCAGACTTTACGAAGTTTTAGCCTACGTCCGCAACACTCACGTCATTGCACTTCACACTGTTGAATGCGATCAACTTCCACGGCACCCAGTGTACCTTTGACCAATGACCGCAGCCTCCTGGAGTCTGCGCACAACACAGTCAACGTAACACTAAGCCCTGAACTCAGACTGAAGGTTCATGACCCCAAACAAAAACTTCTACCTTTTAGACTTTTTTTTTTTTTTATAAGAGTCATTAGAGAAATGTATGGAAGGTTGTTTACGCCACTGAAAAAAAAACAAAAACCAAACGCAAAGACCACAAATGGAGAAAACTTGGAACAGTGATGAAAATGGCATCCATGGGAGAGTTTAAGGAGAAAACTACTGCTTCTGGGCAATGACCCTGAGCAATGTGAGAAAAACTACAACCTGAAAAAACAACGACCAAGAATTGAGTCCCATGCACTGAGAAAGTAATAGAAAAATATTTTATTTTAATATTCACAAATACAACAGTTTATACTCCAACTACAACAGTCATAGAATAAACATGTCAGTTACTATGTTATTATAGAAAAGGGTGTGATTATCATTAGTGACACTTTAAACCATCATCAGTAAGTTTTAGAGAGCAGAGTTGTTCCACGCCTGTCTGATTTGTCTCCATGGGGTGCCAAGAATGGAGGCAACGATAAAGAAGAAAACCAAGATCATGGCCTTAGCCAGTGACTGAGAAAATGGCTCGCCTGTGAAGGATAAAAGGAAAATAGGTCACTGACTTAACCCAAACTTTTAGAAAAATGTCTAGGGGGGAAAAAGTAAAACACATGGGGATATGAGAGGATCTTTTTTTATTACCTCAGGATTGGTTTTATTCACTACTGCATTTAAAGATAAATTTAACCAGAATCCTATTAATCTAGAACTGATTTTATACAATTACACTGAATATTAAATTGTAATTTGGAGTAGAGCTTTTTAAGCTTTTAGGTTTAACAGCAGATAAAATTATTTTAAAATCCAAACCACAAATAGAATGCAGTGGAATTGTTCTTTGGGTAAGGACACTTTCTAATTGACCAAATAATATCCAAAACAAAAGAGTAAAAACATTGTAGATTTTGTAGAATTTAACAAATTCTCACCTGTGTAATACTTGGTGATGGGAAAGGCGAGTTCAGGCCAACACACATCATTCTTGTTACAGTCATATTCTGTGAAGTTAATGTAAAACCTAAAGGGAAAAAACATATTTAAAAAGGCAACACTTTGTTAGAAACAAAGTACACTGGAAGCTATTAATCAGCCTGTAAACTGTGTCTGGGATAAAAACTGTTTCCGCTGGATTAAGCACCTGGTTTTTGGTGGTCTCGTGTTGACAGGAACGTCAATAAATGTGACCGAGGAGGTGACGGAGAACAACTGAGGCTCCTCTGGGTCCACACATGAAGAGACAGCACCTCCACCGCAGTCCAGCGCCCAGTTAGATGGGCTATTACTAAAACAGAGCAGAATTCTTTATATAAAGTCACTAATTATATTCAATAATGAATAGCTCCTTCTGAATAAAAGCTACACTTTGCATTGTAATCTGTATGCATTGAATACATACCTGACTTGCAAAGCACGAATTTCCCTCTGAGGTACACCCTCTACCACGCTGGTAATAACACTCCAAATATGGATATGCTGGTGGGCCGGAATATTATAACATGTACTTGTGCTGTTTTCCATTGCTGTGCTTGAGTTCAGTGTCACAACTGGAATTTATATGTTGTGAAAAGCACTTAGTCAGAACCATTAAAAGTACTTTGGCAAAACTAGAATGGCAAAAATGAACTTAATATAATGAAAAAGCAGACAATTAAAAAGAAATAAAGAAAATTGTTTCTTTGCACTGTGTACTTACAGCTTATATTTATCCAATCTGCCATAGTTAGAAAATCTGGGTTTCCACTCTTTGCCACATATGTGGCGGCAATCAAGTCTGCCTGTAGGTTAGTAACAGTCTCTCTAAACAGGAAAGAAATTATATTAAATAACACATATATCTACATATAGACATTAGAGATGTACTCATACAACGCCACTGACCTCAGGAGGCTACACTGAGTGAGATTTTGCCGGCTGACGGGCAGCAGACACCCTGATGTTGAATTCTCTCCAAACAGAACCGGTTTCATCCCAGCAGTGGAACAGAGTCCATCACTCACTGGAGGCCAGATCAGAAAATGGAGATGACAAGTTATCGTCAATGTAAGTCACCTTGTTTGGACTGAAATGTACAGTCAAGTAAAAAATTAAGTTTTCACAGGACTCTGTGAAATCCTGTGCCCCCTCAATAGTTCCATAGTAATGAAGAGGGTAAGTAGCACCCAGAGGCTGCTAATCAAAGGCTTTTTATTAACTGATAGAATCAAGGTGCTGCAATGCACCATTCAAAATCCAGACCTCACCCTGAATGAAATGCTGCAACAGGACCTAAAGAGAGCTGTGCATAAACGAATGCCCAGAATACTGGACGAAAAGTCTTTCACAATGATGTGAAGGACTGATCATAAAGAATAAAGAAAATGGTAACTCCAGGTTTTTGCTACTAAAAATGGCATGGCGTACTACTGAATCATGAGATGTACTTAGATACATATTGCCATGAAATCTTTCTTTTTCATATGGCAGCATGTAGTCCACTATTAGGTTACATGGAGTCATCTGCTAATCAGCGATCTCTGTGGGCTTTACCTGGTTTCCAAACATTAACTGATGTCCTTTTGATTAAGCCTGTATTGTTATCCAAAGCTTCCATGATTCCAGCAATAACAGGCCTTCCCATCTGGTAACCTGTCATTAAAAATGTGTGCACATGTTATTCCCAGATACTGTAAATACTTTATTTTATACAAACCCTCCCATTGCTCCTACCTGGGTTTCCCGAGTTTGGCTCGCCCCAAAATTCTCCATTTAGAAATGCGGCAGAATACTTTGTGGTTAATCTTGCTGTTAAGACAAGAGAATACCAAAAACCAGTTAAAACTACAGGAAAATAAAACAATAATTTGGTGACAAGCTAAACAACAGCCAAGCATTACAGCACTTACCACGACTATTTAAAATGATAGTCCCAACAGTCCGTGTCAGCGTGATACCCGTGATGCCATTTTCTTTCCAGTAGAACTTGTAATCCAGCGCTAACGTCAAATTTTCACAAACCAACATCTCATCTTTGGAAAAAATTATATAAAAAAAAAAAAGATGTCAACGTTAAGGTCAATTAAACGTTTGATTTGTTTTAGTAATGCAGTAATGTCATGTGGATACCTGAGGGGGCAACTGCATCTATTCTGGAAATAAATGGACTCGTATCAGCAGCCACTTCATCCATTACATCCACCACGACATCACCTGAAATATAGGAATCAAACAAAACCATTTTTAAACAGCTCAACATTCAAACAGTTTCAAAACACTTCAAAGCTTTTCTATAATTTGTTACAATTAAAAACTACCTCCTTGCCCATTCTTCACTTTAATGCTCAGATTTCTTGATAGTGTCTGTAGAGGATAACCAGTTGGACAGGAGAGCAGCAGAGTTGTACACTCAAAGTTGAAATTTTTCAGAAATGCTACAGGAGCATTGTTTACACAGCGACCAAGGACCTTCTGTGGAACAGAACAGTAAACATTAAGTGTTAGCTGTCACTGTTTTGGAATACGACATTAAATACACGCTAACACTAACCTGAGGAATAGTGAAATATTGGCCATTTAATGTGAAAATTGGATTTCCTTGAATATAAACATCAAGTGGGACTGGAGCCGACAAAACTGGACTTTGGAAGGATGGACCAGGTTTAGGTGCACTAGACAGGTGAAAAGACAAATGACGATAACATGACACGTGAAATTCCTTGATAAATTGCAAGATTAAAATATATTTAAACCTTTCTCACATTGTGCCTCCCTTATAAAAGTGACCAAGGTAAGGGTTGTTTTCAGGGGGAGAGTTGACACATAAAAATGGAAACCAATCTGGGGAATTTTCAGTGGACTGCACAGAACACTGATAATCTGGAGCAGGAGAGACCTGCCCACCAAAGGGCCCTGGCAGACAATGGGATGTGAACAGCTTCAAATTTTCATTGGAACAATCCTATTGAGGGGAAAATCACAAATAAATCATTTGTTCATCAATACAGAAGGAAATATTTGTCTAAAATCCACAACTGTCTTTTAAAAAATATGACCTTGTCACAGCAGCACAGTATGTCACAAACTCTGGGTGTCAGGTCACAAGGACAAGGGCCCAGGGGCTGGTACACTTGGTTTGGTATAACTGTTTTATTATCTGAAATGGAGAGGTCATTTTTTTTTTTGTTTGGAAAAAAAATTTATTGAATGAAAGCACATTACATTGAAACACAAGTTTCATTTAACTTACCAGATGCAGTATTAGCCGTAACTAACAGGGCATGTATCTTGGCCTGGATCAGCAGCGATGCCTGGGGTGTACCGTCCACACAGGCAGACACCTGAAGGGCCTCCAGGATGCACAACGCTCTTTGACAGCAGTCTGTGTTTGTATCATTGATGCCACATAAATGTAGACTTTGATTCAGTCTTAGATGAACTCGAACTGCAGTCTGGGACACCAAATGAGACAGACAAGACCATGAAGAGAATGCATGTCCAAGGATCAACTTTATCTAATTAAATGCATGTTTTAATTAACTCAGGTGCTTGTGTCTTACTTAATCATTGTTGCATATGTTTACCTTTACCAAATTAACTTTAACCTCTTTTCCTAACCACTTTTCCTTGATCACTAAGGGAAACTTCATGCCGTCAAGGAAAAGAGTGAAGACGAGCATATAAGGACTCAGGAAAATAGACTCTATCAGTGTGACAGTGTATGTCTAAAACACTGTCACCTAGAATTTGGACTAGAGTGCTACCCCAAAGTATCTTTACCATATTTTTTCAGGCAGGTCATAATAACAAGAACCAAAAGCAAAAGAATATAACTTCATTGCAAGTGCAATATCACTTCACTGGTTTACATTTTAAGTAAAGAAAAAAAAACATATTATATATATAATACGTTCCTTCTTTTCTTATTTTACTGCTGGAGAGTGACTTGGTGAAAATCATTTTATTCTCCTTGTTTATAGATTTCTAAGTCCTCCATTTATAACTTATCACATCTTACCAAAAGAATAAATGAAGATCCTAAAAATTCAACAGCAGGCATTACTGATGTAAATTGAACTATAGCAAACTTAAAAGCACTTTCAAATAATAACTATAACTTATAATCTTAATTTATATTCTGTTTAAGTGCGTTCTGTTGATCGTTTTCATGAATGGTGGGATGGTGCATCCCTATGAATTACTGAATGAATTATTATAAGCTGGCTTGAGAGAGCCACCACATCATCCTCTCCTCATTTTACATGTACATTTTTTTTTAACTCTGATTATTTAATATTTGAAATAAAATTCATGTTTCTAACAACTCTTGTGTGTGTGTTTTTTTTTTCTTTCTTTTCATTTTATGCCACAAAAAGGACAGGACAGGTCTCTTACCTTTCCAAGCTGCTGCCTTGTGATGATCCAGTTTGTTTCTCCTGCTACACATGATGGAGAACCAATGTTTCCTGTAACAAGTAATCAAATCATCAACAACAAAAAAATACGTCCAAAATTAAAGCAAAACACGCAATCACACTACTAATTTCTTCTCATTTTTGCGAGTTTCTGAGCTGGAATTTTTTTTAAAGTGGTTGACTAATTAATTGTTTCGGTGCCTATACTAGTAAAACAATATCACCGCCAGACCATGCTGGGGGGGACCAAAGAACATATGTGTCCTGGAGGTTTTACCTGTTGTGTTGGATGGTGAAACTCTCCTCAGGCTAAGAGAGATACCCGAGGTGTTTCCCAGCAAAACTGCAGTGACCACTGGTCCCGTTGTAATCACAAAGGACGGCTGGAAAACTGTCAAAACAGTTATAAACGTCACATATTAGCTACAAAAATTAACCAAAAAAAATTAGCACCTACTTAAGGGTAGGTGTTGCGAAGGTACTGTCAGCTATTTAAAAGCAAATTAAATATGAGGTCTTACCGACAATGTTTTGAGTGTAAGCCAAGCAAGCGAAGAGCAAAACATGTGCAAAGAACGAAGAATATAATAATACGACCACATTAGCCATTTGGTTCGCCTCAGGAAGTCGACATATTTGTAAACTGTTCGTGGTGTACTAGCAACGTCCTTAACCAATCACAACCCATAATAAGACCGTAGGGATTCTCTCTTGGCGGAAACAGTTAAATAAAGAAGAGCGACATCATCTGGTCAGGAGTGGTTTATACTTACAGGCAATTAGAGCCAGTTTTTGTTTTGTATCATTCTTTTTTTTTTTTTTTTTTTTTTTTTTTTTTTTTTCCCCAAATTTTTTTTTTTTTTTTTTTTTTTTTTTTTTTTTTTGTTGGTTTGGGGGTTTTTGGGGGGGGGGGGGGTTAAAAAAA
>VURO01030318.1:0-10612 GCA_015108175.1 Pelvicachromis taeniatus | reverse complement strand
GGCTGGTTCTCATCTTTAAGAAAGGGGACCGGGGGGGTGTTCCAACTACAGGGGAATCACACTCCTCAGCCTCCCTGGGAAGGTCTATGCCAGGGAGCTTGAAAGGAGAGTTCGTCCGTTACTTGAACCTCGGATACAGGAGGAACAATGCGGTTTTCATCCCAGTCATGGAACACTGGACCAGCTCTTTATCCTCTCAAGGATACTTGAGGGTGCTTGGGAGTTTGCCCAACCAGTCTACATGTGTTTTGTGGACTTGTAGAAGTCATTCAACCGTGTCCCTCGGGGTGTCCTGTGGGGGGTGCTCCGGCAGTATGGGGTGTCTGGCCTGTTGCTACGAACCATTCGATCCTTGTACAACCGTTGCAAGAGCTTGGTCCGCATAGCCGGCAATAAGTCAAATTCGTTCCAGGTGGGTGATGGGCTCCGCCAGGGTTGCCCTTTGTCACCAATTCTGTTCATAATTTTTATGGACAGAATTTCTAGGCGTAGCCAAGTGGCAGAAGGCTTTCGCTTGGGTGGTCTCAGAATCTCATCTCTGCTTTTTGCAGATGACGTGGTTCTGTTGGCTTCATCAAGTGTTGGCCTCCAGCTCGTGTGAAGCAAGAAAATGGATGGATGGATGGATGGAATACGTTTTGGAGCACTGTAATTAAACGCATTGTCTTTTCACCTCAGTCTAAAAACCACACCTGGGTCCTCTTTCCCTCTCACTTCTGTGACAATTCCGTTTGAGAGGGGAATAAGAGCCGGTCTCCAATAACCGCTGGTCTCTTTTAAACGCTGGGCCGGCCGGATAATTTTTTGAATAAGTGCCCGGGCTACTAAAGGAAGATATACGGTACATTGAAGACAGAGTCGTGTGAATAACATTCCAAGGTCATGTTTTCTAATAACTCGTCTAAGAACTCAATGACAACTCATTTCTATTTGGATTAATACACTATATGCTATACACACTCCACTAATACATTAAACCTACACACTATAATGTAAACCGTATTCGAGCACAACTTAAGCGAGCATTTTGTCAGCAAAACAAACAACACAAATTGCATTCACCTGTGTCAGCTTTACAAAGATCGGAGGGTTTCCTCCAATTTCTAATATATGATAAAGGTTCTAGCTTGACATAACAATAGAATAAAGATACCCTCTGGCTGTGCATGCAATCTATGGATATCACTATGTGTAACTAACCAGGAAAAATTATTTGACATATTTAAATGAAAAGAGGTGTAGGACAACATTTAGAATCTATTCTGCTTTAATCTTATATTCTACAGTGTAGGCTGAGTCATGATATATAAATATAGATGCATCTTCATCAAGGAGATATCTATACAAAACTAAAGTACAGTATCTATAATTGTACTATCATTTATAATGTGTACATGTTGTACATGCATGCTCAGGCATACAAGCAAGGAAATCCTAGATTCTGTTTATCTGTATGGAACACTTTCAGTGGGAGAAACATTTTATCACTCATCACAAAGAATTCTAGAGTTTTACTTATACTGAAAAAACTGGATGTTTCCAGTTGGAGAAAAGTCCAGGGAGAAACTTCGACAGCCCAGCAGAAAACCACATAATTTACTTACCAGAGCACAAAAAAATGTTATGATAATAATGACAAAGGACTGGGATTTAAGGAAACCATATTGCAATTGTATCTGTTTACTTCCCATTCATTAAAAAGTTTATATTATAAGGAAAACTCTTGAAATACAGATTTGGAAACTGAAATTGGAAGTCTCCATTATAAGCTCATTGCAAATGAGCTTGTGCTACCAGTGAATACACAGGTTAGAATAGTACACTTTAACTGATGAATGTGAACATAAGTCCTGCAAAGTTAAACTGTTATTATAAAGCTAAACCAGACATATGCTTTAAATACACAGAGGCTAAGGAAATGCTTTCTCACTGTGATTGGCTGCCTAGAACACATGTGGAAGACATGTGGTTATTTCAATAGACCTTAAACCAGCTTCTTATTGGTTTGCTTCCAGAAAATCTAAATTATAACAATAACTGTTGCAATGGTAGGATAGAATAGCCTTTTATTGTTATTATTCATGTACAACAAAGTTGCAGGTGCTCTGCACCAACTGTGCATAAACTAAAAATATAAATAGTAGGACAGCTGGAATAACTAACAGACAAGAGGAGTATATAAAAAACAGGAAAAAGGCACATACCGTATATCTTCTAATAGTGGCCTGTCTCTTATTGACGCCGGTTACTAATAAACGCCGGTTTGAAAACATTTCACGACAAATAGATGCCGGTCTCCAATAGTAGCCGGGCGACCTTTGAACCGCAGTCGTCGGTCCTCCCGCATCTCATCACTTGGCCAGCTGTTTCCAATCAGCCGTCATCTACGACCAGCGGGATTTATGCTGGATGCAGTGACCGTGGAACTGGGATTATTACACTGAACTGGAACTGTCGGCTAGCAAACCTGCTAACTGTGATTTTCTGGTCTTTTACTTCCTCTCGTGGAGTGTCGGGCGGACAGAAGTTTCGGGGAACATCACTCGTGCACTGGGCTACCACAGACAAGGAGACACTCGGGAGCAAAGGAGGAGCACAATTGGGAACTGTATTTTTTGTGAACTGTTGGAATACGTTTTGGAGCACTGTAAGTAAACGTCTTTTCACCTCAGTCTAAAAACCGCGCCTGGGTCCTCTTTCCCTCTCACTTCCGTGACAATTCCGTTTGAGAGGGGAATAAAAGCCGGTTTCCAACAACTGCCGGTCTCTTTTAAACGCTGGGCCGGCCGGATAATTTTTTGAATAAGCGCTCGGGCTACTAAAGGAAGCTATACGGTAAGTAAATACTCTATGATTTCCTCTCAAACGTTTCTTTATTCTTTAGTGTACATAGACTAATTGTCAAATAAGGAAACATCCTAATTCAATGTCAAATAAAGAAATATAATAATAAAACATTGAAGAAAAAGCATTCATTGGTTCTGAGCTGCTAGCTGCCTAGAAAATGTTTGGGAAAACTGTCAGTTAAAAAGATGACTTTTAAACTGACAGTGCAACCAGCAGCAACCAGATGCCACAAGTGTTACTAACGGTTGTGGTGTGATTGTCTGTACGCTCTATTTCAGCTCTGATATTTTTTCCAGAAGTCCAGTGTTTTGTTTCTGTCTGCACCAGTTCACGTTTGCGACACTGTAGTTTATGACGAGGTGTCAGAGCATTTTTACTTAGTTCATCCGGCATTTTAAATTGCGCACCAAGAAGAAAGCTTCATTCGATTTTCACTGACATAACCAAACAAAGGAATAAGTGAGTAAGTGAAGGCAGTTGCATTTTAAATAGGAAAGCTTTTTTTTTCATTATGTATTGTTAAATAACATGCAAGGCAGTGTGTTTGTTAATCAGATAACTAAGCTTGCATTGCTATACAACAATGGATCTTTTCTCTCATCTATGAGACAAACATATATTCTCTGTGCTGATTACAGCAAATTAAAGCCTAATGCTCATATCTAGTCAGCAACAGGCTCACTGTAACTATGCTTTCAGCCTTTTATTTCCATCCATAATGCGCACAGGTGCAGCTTAATTCAATTGGAAGATGTTCCTCTGGTTATACACAAATAATACACTTCCATGTTACCAGCAAAGTCGTTGTCATGGAGATGATGAGGCTTATATAAGCTCAAATGTATTTTTGTTCAATAGAAGCGTATTGTCTTTACTGTGCTCATTTCATTATGATTTGTTTATACCCACACATATAATGGCAAATTGATTCAACAGTCTCTGTCTTTTCCAGCCAGGCACAGCGATACAAAGTGATAGACTTAAAAATGCATGTTTTTTTCTGGGGTTTTTTTTTTTTCTTTTTCGGATGGCTAGCAAGGCATGATGGAGTCAAAGCCATTTTATGCCATCTGCAAAAGTTGATAACTGGCATTTCGCATTTTCCCTCAGTATCACTTTTATCTGCATCGTTGTCACAAGCAGAGCTACAGCTTTGATATTAACATCACAGACGTCTGGTTTTGTGGAAAGACAATGAATGATTATAGCTCTTACCTTTCAGCCAAATATGCAATAGTGATGGAAAAAGATCTTCCAATGGGAGGGGTGTCATTCACCTCCCCTTTAACCTCGTGGTCGTGTCTAGATCCAGCACCTACGAGCTTTCAGCTGAGGATTAAACAGCTAATGACAGAGAAGTGCTGTGATTGACAAGTTAAGGTTTCATTCCTGGTCAGAAGGGCCTTTGTGTCTGTCTCTTGCCCATTTCTTCCCAGAACTCACATTTCACATTCCACCGTGACTTGAACAATTTCTAAATTTCTTCACTGTGAAATAGCTACAAGTGAATTTGGAGCCCCTCTATTCACACTCTAAAAAAAAACTCCTTTACACTGAGTAATGAATAAACTTCTTGAATAAAATGTAAATGAAGTCTTATTTAAAGTTCCCACACTGCTGTTTGTCTGCTTTGAACCAGGTTCTCTCACATTGCATGTCCACTGTTCAACAGTGCAGCAAGCATCTACAGTCTGCTGCAGTCATCGTCTCAGATGAGGGAATTTTCAGCCTCAGTGAAACATGTGGGAGTATGCAGTTACTGTATATTTATTTTAAGCCTTTGACTGTATTTGAATTGAAAGAAGGGCTGATGGTGGTGGGTATCACCACTTGTAACAACTTAAACAACTTCAAACAAAAGATTTTGAATAAGCCCTGTTTAGATATGATTTTGTCTGGAGAGCCCCTAGTACATTCAAAGCTAGCACACTTGCGTACATGTAGTGCTGTAACAACATGATAAGCATCGCATCTCTAAACATTTTGACAACTAAGAGAAAACAATGCAGGATGTAAAGGCAGGTGAAAAAGTGAAGTAATCCTCCTACTAATGTTCCTGTCATATCTTCTAAAATGTACAGCATGTAAGTTAGCGCTATATCAATAGAAACTGACAGAGAATAATAGCATGAAGAGTAAAGCTGGAAGGACTTGTCTGTCTGTCTCTCTCAGTCATCTGGACCAACCTGTCCACAATCACAGCCTCTTAGAAGATTTGCTACTGGTTGGGGAATTTGTAGCAGAGCGATGCGTCAGGGGTTGTCATATAAAATGTAAGTGCTTTCCCCCTGAGTAATTTAATCACAGACTTTTATGGAGGCATCAGGCAGCACACTGAAAGACAGAGTGAAAGATCTGTAATTGGCATTCTTTCATTCAAAGTAATATATGGAATATGTGGTATAATTATGGCAGCGGTAATGGTCTGAGGATGACTGAAATGCTAACGCATAGTGATTGGTTTAATGTGCGTTCATCAGGGGGAATTTGCACCATATTGACTTGTGACTTTTCCTTGGAGGTATTTCATTTGGACTAGTCAGACATTATGGTGTGGCTTTCATAAGCGCCCATCTACTCATTCTCAGACTTTGGAACGGTGAAAAACTTTGGCTTCTTAATAAGTGAAACTTAGCAAAAATCTGAGTGAAAAATAATGTGATAAAATGAGTAACATGTGTGGGTGATGTCTGAGATTAACTCGACCATCAGCATAAAGCTCTTGAATAATCTGAAAACCCACTTATGCCACCGAGCCATTTGAATAGATACTTTCATTTCACCGTCTGCTTGGCGTGAAATTTGATGACACCTTTTTTTTTTTTTCGTGGCAAAGTTTACAGCCAATATTTAAATTTAAGCATTTAAATGAGCAAAGTACAAGGCAAATGATTAATGGCTGATATATATTTGATTTGTTTACTTATTGGTACAGTAGTTTCTGCAAATCCTTTTTTTATGTATAAAAACAAATATTTTATATTTTCTCTGATAGCTTACATTAGTTATTCATTTAAGTTATTCATATATATACAAATAGATTTTTTCATATTTATCTTTTCAGTTTTCTTCTTTTTAAAACTTAAAGCATAAGATTAGGCGCTTACCTAAATTCTTTCTTAGTTAATTACAATAAACAAAATGTTATGGAACTTTATGTGTGTGGGTTTACCTCTACTGCACCACATTAATGCCTTGTTTATGATAAACTGTAGATGAAACACTAACACATACAAAAATAATTATTTACTGGAAACCAGGCGGTTCCTGGATGGCTCGGGAGTTAACACACTGCATGCTACATGTTTACGGTACTTTGGGCCTTTCCATTCACATCAGCCCTCTCATTTCTCTGTTTCTAAGCTAAACCAATCAGGTGGATCTGCTGCTCCACAAAACCTCTGTGTGTATGTGTGTGGGTGTGTGTGGCAATATAAAGCAAGTTAGTGATGGTTTATAGATATGAGAAGTTTTCCATAAAAATATTTTTATTGGTGTCATGTAACGTCATCTAAATGAGCTCCAGAACTGCCTTGCAAATATACAAGTAAGAGGAATGGATTTTGCCTTGTGATTAGCAGTGCAATGTAACCTGAGGATGGTGTCACCCAAACATTCAAAAACATTAGGCATAATCACACTTTCCATTATCTCATTTATCAAGAAACAATACTGAAATAAGATCCGTGTCGGGCAACGAGAAAACGTGAATGAGACATGAGGGGAGAAAGGCAAAGAGAGAGTGTTGGAAGCAGAAGAGGACAATGTTCCACAATCCTCAGATAAACTCAATGTGACAAGATGGTTACTTTCTCCCTCTGCTGTGACAGTTAATTTTGGACTAGGAAAAATGTCAAAAATGTTTAGCTGCGCTTGAACGGAGTTAATTACAGAGCCCAAGGCAACTCAAACTAGGGCTGCTAATGGCCCTGACTTACAGATAAAGCTCCATTAAACAAGTTTTTTTAGCCACTGATCTAATTAACTTAAAATCAAACATTTTGGCAGCAGCAATTAGATTGTTACTGTTTACGTTAGAATTTTTAAAATCTGATTAATGCTTTGTCTCGTTTGCAATCATTTAAAAAAACAAACCCTTTATCCTGTGGAAGTAGAGCATTGTGTACAATGTTATGTGACAAATGCATGAGAAACGAAACTAGGTACGTGCAGATATATATTCAATGCTAGTTTGACATTCATGCTCTAAACTGTCACCACTTGACATTTAGACCCTCTGACCACCTATTAAACAGTCGCTCTCTTGTTTCTGCCTTTCTCTCTATCTCTTTGTTTCTTTCCTTCCTTTGAGGTCAGCGAACCGCAGTGTTAGTGTTTTCAAGCCGCTCTTACATATCTTTGTGGTTGCATCACTTCCTTCTCACAGGTCCCTTCGGCACTGCTGCACTGACACGTGAAAGTCTATGAAACAGCAATCAAGACATCGGTAGCACAGAGGCCAGAGCCAAGTGAACCCAGTCCCAGAGATCAGGACCCAGAGATGGCCCGTGAAATGAGTTGGAGTTGGAAAACCACCGGAGGGATATTCCACGCTCTGCTGCCAATTTCACTATCATAATCAGCCTCAGCTTATAGAGTGATATTATAAGCCTGGCTATTTTTGCTGACACTTTTTCTTCTTTTTTTCTTTTTTTTGGTGCAGATGATAAGGAAGATGATACGAATTATGCAGCAACTGAACTGTAGATTCTGCAATAAAGAAAAAATAAAGGACGAAGCTGTTGACTCAAACTCACAAACGATTGATGGTGAAGAATGTCATTACATAAGCGTGCATGTCTCAAGTAAGAGACTAACAAAATAAGTTTTCATCAAACCATCAGCTGAGTCCTACTCAACTTTTAAAGGGTGCCCATTAACCAAGGCCAAATTGAATCCAGATGTTGTCAAGAAGGTTATCGCTGTAAAATAAATGTTGCCTCAGCATGTTGATATACTTCTTATACTCCTATAAAATATAAATATGCAACCACAACAAAACCACTCAATTTAATGAACCAGCAGAAGTCTTGGGCTTCCTGTGGATCTTTTTAATAGGTGTGGTTGCTTTGTTAAAACCTCCATGTTTTCTATCTCACTGGCCATATCTCAAAAAGTAAATCGAAAGCTTCAAAGAAGGTGACAGGCGTTTAGCTTTCTGCAACAGTCTTTTTTTTTTCCTTTTTTTTTCAATTTTGGCTTATTATAAACCAAATGTGCACATAAATAAATAAATCATAGCAGGCAAAGTACAGGTTGTGATTTCTCACTTTGTTTTTATTTCCTTTGACTCACTGTAGGATGAACTGATTCCTCAGAATTACCCGAAGCCATGCGGCTGACATATCAGAAAACCCCAAAACATCATCATGCAGTCCCTTTTATCTCAGGACCTGATTTATGTACACCACTACAGTAGCTAGTCACATGACACGTGAACACGTGGCCTGATTTTTTTTGAGTATATCCAAAAAGTAATGGTGAACTTATTGAAATAATGAGATTCTTGACTCCACATCAGTAAAAAGAACCCATTAACCTGAGGAGACAGAGTAAGTAGTAACTAATTAGATATTGGTTGGTGATAATTGCATCTTATATTGGGCGGAGGGAGATTTATGGATATTAAGGAAGTGAAAGGTTTTGTCTGATTTAACAGCGACTCATTATTAACTTGTTCCCAAGTAATTTATCATGATTTATTATTTACTAGATATCTTTCACCAACATTTGGTTGGTTTACTCTTATTCTTTAATTCCTGAGGATTTTGTGTACTTTGTACGAATACTTTGTCTTTGTTCTAGATCCAAATAACAATTAGGCATATGCCATCAATAACTTTGATTTCATTCAACTGACATTTCAAAATTTAGGTCAGTATGTTTAAACCCTGTTCGGAGACCAATGTAAGCAATCTGCAACAGAAGACATTGAACTCAATGTGATGGTGTGTAATGTGCCATTATTGTCACTGTTATTGAGTTTTTGAGTATGTGTTTCATTTTCATATGCAACATTTCAACAAACATCTGAGTGTATTTAAATTAATCTATACCTGTTTCTAGAATGTTTATTATCATTCATATCATATCAAATGATCAGTTTTACTTTTAATTGTATACTTTTTTTATAGAAAGGTTTTGGTGTTTAAAGAAATTTCAGATTTTAGATAATAAACTGTACCCTTTATTCCCTCTTTATTGACCTATTTTGGTACCATTGGAGGTACTGTGAAGAACCATTTATATATTGTAAATGGGAAAAAAAGTTTTCACAGTACTCTTCGCAAGTACCAACTGACGGAGCCCCACAAGGGACATTGGAGAAAAAAAAAATTAAGATGAATTGAATTCATCTTAATTTTTTTCAGACTAGTATTCCTTCCATTTTTTTCAGACTAGGTTTGGATGCAGACTAGTTCCAAACCTAGTCTGCATCCTTCAGAGGCTGCACTTGTAGACCGGTTACGTCACAGGCCCAATCTATCCCAGAATGCTTAGCGTGGCCCTGCCAACTCCAGTTTGGCAGCTACTTTGTTTTCATATTACTTTTATTACTCTTTCTGGTTCACAAAATAAACTTTTAACATATTTTCAAGCGAGAATGTAGCTGTGTAAACTTCAAATAACTGCTCGGTTTATCAAGACATCGCGTATTTGCGGGGGTGCTTGCTCCGACGTTTTTGTAGACATCGGTTACCCACTACCTCGGTCACTAAGCGGGTTGTAAAGGTTCACTAGAGCCGGCGAAAATAGCGGACTCCCAGTACATCGTTTTCAAACCCAGCGCGGTCCGCGATCGAGCTGATGGGTAACCGAGGTCTTCACTCAGCGGAATAAACGTCAAACAGAAAACTGATTAAAGAGAAGTGAGATGATAGCAAATTTACTCCAGTGTCCTGTTATATTTTAGATAGCATAGACCGTCCCATTTCACAAGCCTCACACTTCCGGCCATCTCGGTCTTCAAAGGACCCGGCCCACGTGGACTGCGAAGGCCGGGTCCTCCAAAGCATGCAGCCTAAGTTTTGTGAGATCTCGCTCATCCGGGGGAACACCAAGGCGTTCCCAGGCCAGCCGAGCGATATAATCTTTCCAGCGTGTCCTGGGTCTGCCCCGGGGCCTCTTCCTGGTGGGACATGCCCAGTGCACCTCACCCAGGAGGCGTCCAGGAGGCATTCTTGTCAGATGCCCGAACCACCTTAACTGGCTCCTTTCGAATGGCTCTCCCTCGGAATGCTGTTGAAGCTCTGCCGGAGGTGTGCGTTGAAGATCTCGCGGACCGGGGCCTCTGCTAGGCCTTCCCAGCACACGTACGTTTAGGTGCACCGGGTCTGTCCAGCGTCCTCCCCCTCCACCTGATCCAACTCACCACCAGGTGGTGATCAGTTGACAGCTCAGCCCCTCTCTTTACCCGAGTGTCCAGAACATATGGCCTTAGGTCTGATGATACGATTACAAAATCGATCATCGACCTGCGGTCTAGCATGTCCTGGTGCCACGTGCACTTATGGACACTCTTATGTTCGAACATGGTGTTCATTATGGCCAAACTGTGATTTGCACAGAAGTCCAATAACAAAGCACCACTCGGGTTCAGATCTGGGAGGCCGTTCCTCCCAATCACGCCCCTCCAGGTCTCGCTGTCATTGCCCACATGAGCATTGAAGTCTCCCAATAAGACAATAGAGTCCCCGGGCAGAGCACCTTCCAGTACCCCACCCAGGGACTCCAAGAAGGCTGGGTACTCTGAACCGCCACTCGG
>VURO01030316.1:58102-68828 GCA_015108175.1 Pelvicachromis taeniatus | reverse complement strand
CTGACTTGCCGACTTCCCTTAGCTGCCTTGTTCTAACATGCCAGAGGCTGTTCACCTTGGAGACCTGCTGCAGATATAGGGTACAGGGCCAGCCAGAGCCAGCTTGCTAATCTAGTCTCTTTTTCACGCTAATTCGTACGGCACTACTTTGGCTGGCGGACGGACATGTGACCAACATATCACTCTTTTCCGTGTCTGATCACATGCCTTTCCGCCAGGCAAAATGGCGGAACAAACCAAAACAAATCCTCTTACGATGTCACAAAAATCATGAAAAAGCCTTAGAAAAGCCGCACCGGACAATAAGCCGCAGGGTTCAAAGCTCGTGCAAAAAGTAGCGGCTTATAGTCCGGAAATTACGGTACTCCTGAATATGCACTGATCTATATCTGGATATCACAGTTTGAAGGAAATGTTGCTGGTCAGTTTTTCAAAGTAGTTCTATATTCTAGAAAAAATGACCCTGAGAGAAGTTGCATTTGAGTTTCGGTCCCTTTGCTGCATTTGTCAACTTGCCTTCACATTCCGCAGAAGTGTGAAACAGGCAACAGAGTTGGTGACAGATATGCTAATTGTCATGGTGACTAACAGGAAGCTAGATAGACCTATAGTTACTAGGGCCCACATGTTTTTACATCAAGTAGAAAAGCATACATTTGGGCGTTTGAGTCATAATTACCTCCCACAGGGAAAATGACCTCAGTAGTGCTGCTCTTATGGGAAAAGATGAGACCCTGGTTTCTAAAGAATCAGCTATTTCTGTCCTTCTCCAGCACTCGTCAAAGGTTCTTCCTTTGCAAAGCATTATTGATACCCTGATAGACAGCCTATTAATCTATACTAAGCCGTTAGAGTGTAATTATTCACACAGTTAGTGACTCTTAAGTCCTCAAAGGAGATAAATATCTCACAGACTGCGTTCAGGGGTATGAATTTTCTCTAAGTGGCATTTATGGCTAAAACAAAAAAGTTTGCCTGTTGGGTATAAAAAAGAAAGAAAAGAAAAAAGAAAGTGTCCAATTTCAGGTATGTAAAAAGCTAAAAATCATAAACAGTGCACGTTGGCTTATAACTTTATTATACATGTTCACAGTCGACCACTCTGTATTTCCTGTTTCTCTCAGTACAGTAATCTACATTCAACACAATGCGCACTAAGTAGGTCAGCTAAACTAAAGCTTAAGTGCAGCTTTAACTCATTAATAATGCACATAACAACGTTGCTGGGGCTATAGGAATGATGTTTCTAACTGTAATGTCAACAATCAAAAAGCACTCAAGTTCTATTCTTTTATGTCACGTGCCTTTAATTTCCGTGTGCTGATAATGCTGACTGACGGGACATTTTAGACATTAAAATTATTCTGTAGCGCCACGATATCCCGCTGTGCCTCATCATGCTTTCAGGTTAATTCACTGATTTTCTGTAGCCTCTGAAGTGGGAGCGTGTGCCCAGTCCATGTGGCGCACTTGGAGCTAGCGCTTCGGTCCTGCTTGCTGCTCCCATGTGTGGGCATAGTATCTGGATGGCTCCAACATGCTCTCACTCTACTTAAGGTCAAAGTTGCACATCTTAGCCGCTCTCCGACTTCTGGTCAGTACACAGAGGCCTGGTGTCAGAGCTTCAGCCCGTAGGTGTTTGTTTCTTCACTGACAATGCTCGGCGCTCCGCTTCCCCGTCACCCACACGGAATGAAGGGGAATGAAAGCTATGCACGGACTCATTCATTCCATAGACCGAGGGAGTGAGCGCGCGCGCGTGTCTCAGTTGTGTTATTTATGACCTAACAAGGCAACGTTTGTTGATGATTAGAGCTTGGGTGTTATAGCCATGATGTAAAAAAGTGGCATCATACTAAATAACATAACACTGAATCACACAACTCCAGTAATAGTCCGAGGCATCCTTCCTCTGTCTACATCAATAATCTCTGTATATTGATGTATTCAGATACTGGATCATACCCAAAGACCACAGGTTGACACTCAGTGGCAGGAAGAAGCTCAGTGTTGTTATGTTCATGGGCAGTTGGCCAGATTCTTTGGGCATAAGCAGGTGAGTCCTGGTTGTGGTTTTGATGTTACATCTGTGATGCTGGTTATTATGTTGTGACTGTTAGTAGAGGCTGGGAGGAGTGCTGGGAGTTGAGTGCTCTTCACATTACTATGAACTATGCTCTATAAAGCATTGCACACAAGTACAAGCTGGCTTGGGCTGCTGGCTAGGATTAAAATGAGGCAGAGGGGCAGTCTCTTCTCACAGGGGTTAGTAAGGAATCAGTTGTGAAAGGTGTGGCCGATGCTGTTGAACAGATGGTTGAAGGCCTGCTTGTGTTTTTCTTTGCTTCTTTTTTTCTTCTTCTTCATATTCCACCTCAGATGAGAACGTGAAGGCTGGCGTCCACCAAGGCCACCGCTGCACCTTGGGCAGCACACACACATGATCGCATGACTCTGGACATGGACGCGGTCCTGTCAGACTTTGTTCGGTCCACCGGGGCAGAACCAGGTCTGGCAAGAGACCTGCTGGAAGGTAAGCGATAACTACGCACTCTTTTCTCTCGAAGTCTAAATATTTATATATATATTGTTTTGATCGGCTGCTCTCCAGTTATGCCATGAGCAGAGAAAGAGGAAATAAGTGGAACGGAAAATAAAGAAACCAGACGACGGGCGGAGAGGAGAGGGGCCTGCGACGGAGAGCAAGCTCGCTGATTTAGAGGCCAGTGTGACAGCTTTACGAGGGCGCTCCCCAGAGAAAGCTTTGTGCCCATTCACTGGAACTCATTGAGGAGCACAGAGTTACTGGCACTTGTATAGCTTGGGTGCAGCTCAACAAAAAAAAAAAGAGGACAGCAAAATGCACACAGCCTCAGAAAGCTGATTGATAGCTGGTTGAATCAGCGTCAGTAGATATATATGTTTTGCGTTTCTACTCTCAGTTCGTCCAGAGGAATTTCTGTGATTTAATCTAATTTAGCGTAAAGCGAAGCATGCTGAGCCATAAGTGCAAACGCATTCTTGCCTGCTTCACAGGAATAAAAGCGTGCACCACAGTAATCAGACATCTATTAGGTTGATGAAATCCGCGTGGAGTGCTGGCAGCACGCGTGTTTTTTGTCTGGGTGTATATAGTGCATCCAGTTTCTGGTCTGATGAAGAGCGAGAGCTTTGGGTGTCCGATTCTCTGCTACTGTCATTTCTTTTTTTTCTTTTTTCCCTGATTCTGTTTTGGCACTTAACCTCGGTGGACTACATGTGACACTCACAGACACCAAACAAGACAAGTCAGACAAGAGCCTGGATGAGCTGTTTCAGTGCTGCGCCTGCTGCTTCGGTCTGATGTTGTCTTAGCTTTACAGGCTTGAATTAAACAGCTGCTCCGTGACCTTGCGGTCTGAATCAAGATGGTGTGAAGAGACAGAGAAATATGATGGAGCACATGTGGTGCTTCCCCCTAGAGGCTTGTTTATGTACTGAATCTACACTGTTGAATTGGTTTGGGGCCTTTATTGTATACACATTGTGATGCATGTTCCTAGTGCATGAATTTATTTGGGTTTTTGTTTGTTTTGTTTTGGGGGTTTTTTTTGCAGCAGACAGGCATTCTAAATGAAAGCGTTGAAACAGTGCTTTCCAAACCAAAGTTAATAGGAGGCTAATGTAGAAGCTTTTAAAGACAGTGCATTAGGTGCTGAGTGGCTGTGCAGCTGGACCATAAGTTGTACCGAGATCCATAGAGTGAAATAAACTTTGCATTGATTGATGTGAGAGACAGCGATTAGTGGTGTCGGTTTTCATAACCAGACGCTTCACAATCATCGTGTCTGGAAGTCAGCAAGAGAGGACAACTTCCTGCAGGTCTCTTTTTTTTTTACAAAGGGATTCCATTAATGGACTCTGACTCACGAACATGCTCCGGTTACACGAAGACACGCCCGTGGGTTTTGAAATGACTGGTTTGCAGAGAGTTCCCGTGGCATTGTTAAAGAATATCACACTGAGGTATAATAAGCCTGAGACTTATGTCTTTAAAGCCTTGAGGGGATTTCTGTTAGAGAGACAGCACCCAGAGGAGACAACTGTGTCTCTGCATGTGTTTGCCAGCATGTGTGTGCGTCTCTTTGTGGGTCCCTCTTTGCACATCAGGATATTGCTGTCATAATGTTAATGGATCTGTTTCCCTGCACTGTCTTTATAACCTCAATATCCAAGTCTGTATTTTATGTGATGCAGCATGTTTTCCTCAGGCAAAAGCACTTTGTGACTTTGCTCCATATGGACGTCATATCGTTATAACTGAAGCTCATTCTTTTAAAATTTTAAGATATGGGAATTTATCTGTGCTTAATGGTTTATGTGGCTTATCTGCAGCATATTCAGCAGCTTTTTGCATTCTGTCCCAGAGTTTCCCTTCACTTCCCACAATACATAGCGTTTTTGCCATGAGATAACCCTGCTTAATGTAAGCTGTACCTACTTTTTTTAAAAATTTGTGTGCATGTCCTCCAGGTAAAAACTGGGACCTTAGTGCTGCTCTAAATGACTACGAGGAGCTCAGACAGGTCCACACTGCCAACCTGCCGCAGGTCTTTAACGAGGGCCGCTATTACAAACAGCCAGAGACGCGTGACACGCCCACCCATGTCAGCAAGATCGACAGGCCGTGTGCACAGAAGCAGGAGGACAATGCACAAGGTAGCCGGGCCACCTCAGCGTGACCATCGCCAAGATCCAAAGAAATCTTTTTCTTTCATCTTTCAGTTTGCTTTCCACTCGTCCGTTCACGTTTCATTTGTCTCTCGTTTTCAGAGAAGCGTCTCTCGCGTGGAATCTCCCATGCCAGCTCTGCTATCGTCTCCCTGGCACGGTTGCAGGTGGCTAGTGAGTGTACCAGCGAGCAGTTCCCTCTTGAGATGCCCATTTACACATTCCAGCTACCAGACCTGAGCGTCTACAGCGAAGACTTTAGGAGCTTCATAGAACGAGATCTGATAGAGCAGTCAACCATGATGGCTCTGGAGCAGGCTGGTGAGTACTGTAGTATGTTATACATTCACTTATAGTCCTTCTGCTCCTACTGATATGAGATACGTGCTTTTCCCTACATTCTCAGTTTAGATCACACTGTAATGGTGAAGCCTAACAGAGCGATAGCAATGAGAAAATGCTCTGAAAGTCAGTGAAGCAGACAGATGTAGAGGGCTAGACTGAGATTAAGACAGAGAGACGGAGCAAATCAGAGTAGCAGCATCATCTGGAAGGGAGATGACAACAGCTAATTCAAAGCATCCGGGACCCCAAAGGATTCACATCCCAGCCGACGCCTTGAACTACAGAGAGAAACTAGTTAGAGAAGTTTCCAGTCTTCCTGCAGACTTTTCCACACCAGGACTGCAGAGACTATAAAACCTCCTAAATTTGATTCTGTTCAAGGTCTGCGAACACTCAGCCAGAGAAATATTGGGTCAATTAACCGTTAACACATAAATAGGACAGAATCAGTCTCTTTATAGTTAAATATTTAGAGAAACACAAGATGGCATCTGATCTCTTGTGAAAAAGTGAAGGATTTACTGCAGACTGTGAGTACCAAAGCTCAGCCGCTACCATAAAGTGCATTTTTCTGCAATTAAGAAAAGGCGCAGTAAAGTACAACCAGTTGCAAATTAGCCTTTCTTCATGGGTGGTTGAATCTCAGCCGTAATATAACATGTGCAAGGCACATGGATTACTCTTTGATGTAGCGTCATAAGCGACGCCGATAAGTCACGCTAGTCCATCTTTCTAGACAATTAACTTGAATATTTACTGTGAAGAATAAAATCAGGAGCTGCAAACCGGGAAAACATCCGCATTCTGCGCCCATCCACACTGAGGGGTAAATCATTCAGATGCTCGTCTGTGTTTACTGTCGTTAAATAAATGATGCAGGCGGATCACCCCCGGCTCAGAGCAGTGCGGCTAGCTGCAGTAAAGCACTGTGTGGTGCCCACGGCTGTGAAACAGTCGTCTCTCCCTCAGGGATGCACGCGCGGCGATGATGATGAAGTGGAAAACTGTATATACTGTAAAAGTTGGGCTGAGGAGGAACTTGTTTGAAGGAGACGTGCTGGTTTTCAAACAAATTGTGCTTGTTGGACAAAATGTGCCTTTTCTTGCCACTGTGCTGTAATTAATAAATGTATTTTCTGACGTCCTCGTGTTGCTCTCGCTGTTGTGCGCAGGTCGTCTGAACTGGTGGTCTACGATGTGCACCAGCTGCAAGAAGCTGCTTCCTCTGGCCACCACAGGGGATGGGAACTGCCTCCTGCACGCTGCCTCGTTGGGTGAGTTGTTCACTATTCATGATTTGCGTTTCAATCAAAGCCCCTGTAATAATGGAGTGCTTCTCTAAACATCAGCTGTGCGAGCTGGTGTCACGTCTATCTGAAACCCATGTCAGTGCTGCATCGCAGCTGCTGAATATAAGGAATAGACTGCTGAAGATGGAACTGGAGAAAGCCAAGGAAGCAAGAAAAGGAAGGAGGCAAGTGACCTTTACACTGCAGGAGACGTTCAGCCGTAGTGTTTAAGAGACAACATCATATTCAGGAATCTGCTGAAGGAGGTGGTTGACTCCTGAGTGTGAGGACTGCTAGCAGCGCAGGATTAGGCGCACCGGAGTTAATGTAATCGTCCGTGTCTGTCAGACAACTGAGGCTGTTTGAGGAGTGATGGAGTCTAAGGAGCTTGGAAAGAACAGCGTCTGGACATCCAAGAAGCTTCTTCAGTTCTTCAGTTCTAAGGTCAAATGGTGGAGAGTCCCAGATTTAAGCCCTATGGGAGTGTCCCCCCCAAGAGGGACAATGGACCGCCTTAATGATCCTCTACCTAATCACACAAGCCAAGGTGTGAAAACGGGTGTAGGTCACAATCAGCCAAGGTTTCAGGTGAACTCACTGTGAAACCTGGCCCCACCCTTCATGTGATTTCTTGAGGTCAGAAGGCCCAAGGATGTGCGTGGGCGTTAAGGCGCCTGGGAAGGAGAATGACATTTTGAATAAAAAGCCGTGGACACCTGAATGCTTTACTAACATAATCTTGTCTTTTATGTAATGGCCATATTGTTTAATCTCCTCTGTCCTACCATCCAGTAACATGTCATGTGTGTGCATTTATCAGGGATGTGGGGCTTCCATGACAGAGACCTGATGCTGAGGAAGTCCCTGTACACCATGATGAAAAGTGGAGCGGAGAGAGATGCTCTGAAGAGGAGGTGGAGGTGGCAGCAAACGCAACAGAACAAGGAGGTCGGGAGACCGTCACTCTTCACACACTGAAACTCCGAAATGCGCTGCATCCTCTTTCATTAATGACATATTAATAAATCTCTATGAGCGCGCAAGCAGAGCCGCAGTCTCTGATTTTAACTTCCTCGCCGATTTTTTGCTTTGATAGAAAAATAATCTTTCTTTGAGCGTACGTTAGTAGCAGTGCTGCTAATACTGTCAAATCCTCTACAGTTCATGAATTTTCTTAATGTTCACGGATTAAAGAGTTTTCAAATCTATTAGAAAAATGGTGTCACCAAAGATAGCTCAGCCCCTAAGAAGTAGTCCAGATGCTCATGTTTTAAAAACGCCCAAGGCGTCCTGGTGGCCCAGTGATCTAAGACGCGTCTCATGTAACACGGCGTTCTGGTTTGAGTCTGGGCACAAAGCATTGTTTCATGTCAGCCACCTGTCTCTAATTACCCGTATCTCCTGACTTTGTCTTTTACCGAACACTCATTAACGTTGGAAATATGACAAAATGTCCACGAATGCAAGATGCAATGGCAAAAAATGGACTGTCTGGGTGAACAATGTGCATATTAATCAGAATTTCCTTTTTTTTTCCCCTTCTGTCTCTCTTTTTTTCTGCAGTCGGGGCTGGTGTACACCGAAGAGGAGTGGGAGAAAGAGTGGAACGAACTGCTAAAGTTGGCCTCCAGCGAGCCTCGAACTCACCTCAGCAAAAACGGGAACAGCAGCGGAGGGTACGGGCGTACAATCGATCCCACAAGTACATGCACACATTGAATTTCCCAGACACATTACCTCTGACCAGCAAAAGTTGCTCCTAAATCGCAGCATATGAATGAAAGCAGAGCAGAATGAAACAGAAATGCAGCAGCAGCGAGCTGTGCCGGTTTAATCCTACATTGCGGCGCCCCTCCTTTGTTTCCTAACCCTGTGTGGTGAAGCGCTGCACGAAGCCCACAGCTAAAACAAAAGTGACCTTCTCAGTAAAATCAATTTGTCAGGGAAACTCATTGTTTCCACTCGGACAGTTTCTCTTCAGACGCCTCGCTGCCGCACTTTAGTAACAATGCTGAAGCGAACGCGTGAAACCGTGCCATCTACTGGGTGTCGTCAGTATTAATCATTCGAGCTGTGAGCCTCCCCTGAGCTGTGGGTTACTTTTAGCTGCAGAAAGCTGCATAAATAAGCGTAACGGCGGGTTTATCTCAGGCTACAGAGACAGATTTGAAACGTACTCTGGTTTCCTCCTCCTACGCAGAGAAACTTGCGGTTTGTCTCTGTTTCCATATTCACTGAAATAAACATACATGCGTTCTCATGTAGGTGCTCGCTATAGTGAAGCGAAAACCACTCTGACAGACTCATCACGGCGTACACCGTGTCTGCTGAAATAAATGCAGTGGCATTTAAGGTTATCTGTGCTCGTCATCACTACCTTTTATTTGAGTTGAAAGTTAAATGTAAAAAAAAAACAACAACAAAAACAAAAACCTCCTTGCGAACTGTTTCTTTGTGGGTGCAACATGTGAAAACAGCAGTTTTTCTGTGTTGTTCCTCATGTTGGTGCAATGCCGTCCAGTGCTGTAACATTTCTGTTGAAGGGAATCATTTTCTCATTTTAATCTGGTGTTTTTAACCTCTCATTGAGGTTGACTGCGATACACTAATCAGGTTAGGGATGTTTGATGGTCCTAGTGTGAGATGAGGCCCTAAATAGGATGAGTGGGATCGCATATTAAGAGGCTCTTTATTAGAGTGAATTTGGCAGCGTGGCTGTTTGTGTGGCTGACGACTTAATTGTTGTACATCCTCTGGTTCCCTGGTGGCTGCATGCCTGAGAGCTATGCCTCTGCTTCCTTTTTCTCGTTTCCCTCTCCTGCTGTCTTTTACTGAAACACATGTATGACAGGATGGACATCATTGTCCTGTCTGTTAAAGCGGACCAAATGGGAAATGGATTCAAGAGGATGGGATTAGGCGTATGATTGGCATGGACATTTGGTATTTTGGCTGCCCTCAATACAAAAGCAGGAAATTGCTACAGTGTTGCAGTGTGTAATGTAATGTTTTGGGGGGGGGGGGGTTTTCCCTTCAGGGTGGATAACTCGGAGGATCCGGTCTATGAGAGTCTGGAGGAGTTCCATGTGTTTGTGCTGGCCCACGTGCTACGCAGGCCAATTGTAGTAGTGGCTGACACAATGCTTAGAGACTCGGGAGGAGAAGGTAGACTTGAACGCATGTCGACTCGCTCCTCTGTAGTACAGCAGTTCAAGCAGTAGAGTGAAACTAAATGTGGTTCTCTATCTGAATTCCAGCGTTTGCTCCTATCCCGTTTGGTGGGCTCTATCTGCCCCTCGAGGTGCCCCCGAGCCGCTGTCACTGCTCCCCACTGGTCCTGGCCTACGATCAGGCGCACTTCTCCGCACTGGTGTCCATGGAGCAGAGAGACCAGCAGCGTGAGCAAGGTAAGATGATGTCCAGCATCTCAAAAACCACTTGTATACCCTGACAGAACGAGCCGATGGCATCCTCAGGTGGGAATCTTTAATGCAAAGCCTTTTCTTGACCTCCTGTTCATGAAAATTCAAAGTTTTTGCTGACAACATCTGCAGTAGTTTGACAGGCATTGCTTTTAACTTGGTGGGTGGAGGACTGCGAGAGGGAAGGCGAGTGGTCTGCCAGTCCTGCGAGAGGTGAATAATGTATGAGACAGCAGTCTAATTACTCGTGATCCATTATTTAAACAGGCCAGTTGGCAGCAGGAACCAGAAAGTGGCCAACATGCGGGAAAGTGGACAGCACGCTTCTTCTTCTTCTTCTTCCTCTGGCTTATTAGGAGCTGACCAGATAATTCAAACCTCACCTGCAGTCATTGTTGGGAGTTTAATTTGTCACAGTAGGGGTGTCGGTTTGTATGTGTGCCTCTTTCACAGGAATTTGCGACACGGTGCTGCGCAGAGCATATTGATTGTGTTATGTTGTGGTAAGGAAGTGTGGATTGTCCCTTGTGTTCAGCAAGCCTTGTTTTGTTCATTCAGATGCCAGTGTTCCCACTCTGGGTGCGTTGCTCGCTCTTGAGGTCAGAGCATTTCTCACACGGACGTCTTTAATTGATAAACAGAGTGGATCTCCCTGACAACCAGTCTTAGTAGTCACGGCACTCTTCTGTATCTGACTCAGTGGGTGGAACTCACGTGTCATTTGCGGGGGCAGCTGGCTGACTCCGTCGCTGTCTCATTTTCTCACTCTCAAGCAAACAAGCAGTTTCATTCTTCCTCTTTCCTCTCTCTCTCTCTCTCTCTCTCTCTCTCTCTCTCTCTCTCTCTCTCTCTCTCTCTCTCGCTCTCTCTCTCGCTTTTTTGAATATTCAAGGTCCTAATCTGGGTCATCAAACACCAACCTAGTTATTAAGTCCGTCTATGACCACTGCAGGCTGGCAG
>VURO01030316.1:40315-57905 GCA_015108175.1 Pelvicachromis taeniatus | reverse complement strand
CGTGTCATTTGCGGGGGCAGCTGGCTGACTCCGTCGCTGTCTCATTTTCTCACTCTCAAGCAAACAAGCAGTTTCATTCTTCCTCTTTCCTCTCTCTCTCTCTCTCTCTCTCTCTCTCTCGCTTTTTTTGAATATTCAAGGTCCTAATCTGGGTCATCAAACACCAACCTAGTTATTAAGTCCGTCTATGACCACTGCAGGCTGGCAGACAGACATGATTACTAACCTGCCCTTCCTGCCCTGCAGTCATTCCCTTTAATGCCCCAGCAGCGCATCAAAGCCAGTCCACCCCACAGCCCAGAACTACCAAATACTTACACTAGTGTTTGGGGACTTAGCGGGCTGATGGATTCTCTTCTTGTCCACCAGATGGTGCATATGTCCAAAAAACACACAGCAGCCTGATCACAACACCACTGCGTGGCTCTACTTTTCCCTTCTGGTACACCGTGTACTGCGATACGATCAGAAAGTGTTTCGTCTGCAGTCTTTCCCCAGTATGTGACAACTCGTACTGCATGGCTCTTATACAATCCTGTACTGCTTTCAATTATGAGTGTCAGCATCTGTAAATATATGATGTATAATTCCCTTTTATGCACACATTATTATAATGTGCATCTGCATTTTAATAGAGTTTGTACATTTCTCGATGCAGTACTGTGTGTCCATGCTGGTTCATATCTTTGTACAGACAGGCAGTCAGTCTGACTGACAGACCCAATCTTCAACTGCCAATTAGGGCAGAGCCAGCCCCAGCCAGCCCCAAAGACCTCACCACGTCACCACATATGGGCAGGGTCCCGGGATGCTTGGGGCCCCAACAAACCAACCCGCTCTTCTGACAGTAAGGCCACTGTGTGGACGTCTCAGGTGGATGCTTACTCTCAATTTCCCCCTTCCAGAGCGAAGAGCATCCGAGGGGCTCTTGGCCTTGTGTGTGTTCAGGTGTCAGGGACTGGGTTAGAATACTGGCTCTTTATTCCGCCCTCTGTGTGGAAGATTATAGTGGAGTCCTTCCTAGTAACCTGACTCTAAATCACCCTGACAGATCATGCTTCTGCTCCTTTTATAGCACGCCTGCATGACTTCTGGGGTTGCACTGATGGCGGATGGTGAAAAAACAACACGTGAGGAGTGACTGAAGCCAGAGGTTATTGCAGTTTGGTGGGCGGGGGGGAGTCAAGTGGTTTGCTTGGGTGAGGAAGTCAGGTGAACCTAGAGACCTGTGCACATTTCTGTGTTGTCTATGGTCACCAGCTGTGTAATAATGACTAGCTCCTCAGTAGAGGCCACTTACTGTCTTTCATCATTTTGTTTGTGCTTCTGCGGCTAAAAACATCTATGAGAGGAACTGACCCTCTGGAAAACTCTGGAGCTATTTCAAGCTCTGCTCCCAAAACCAAAACACTTCCAGGTTTTCTTTGGCATCACATCATCAAACTTCTAAAAGTCTCTTGAATGAAAAGTAAATGGACAACTTTTATGCAAAGACCACCTACGAAACAGTGTCATTTACCTACACAGATTCTCTCCAGATTCCCATCTATTAAAAAAGGGACAGTATACAGTACTGTAAAAAAGTGTCGAGGCACCCCTCATTTCTTTATATTTGCTAGGAAAATGGGAAAACGGTGCAGTGACTTATTGAAATATGTTGAAAACATACACGGACATACAGTATAGGTAAAAAGGTGTGACCACCTTAGGCAACTTTCTTTTAATTTCTTCAAGTAGCCTTCAGGAATATTCTCCGGTGATGCTTTTTCTTCTGTTCTCCGTCCAGATGATCCCACACTGCTTCAATAATGCTGAAGTCGGGGCTCTGGGGACGTCGGTCCATGACACATTCATTTCTACTGTGTTTTTCTCTATGCATATATGTTTTCACTGCACTGGCAGTAACACCACCACCACCACTGGCTCCAAACCACGATAACAGAACCTCCGTCTGACCTCCTCCGTGCAGATTTTCTACATTTTGGATTTTTCACATTGTTTTTCACTGTTGCCTGGATTTGTTTTCCTATCTCTTAAGAACCTGACTTTTCAGATAGCGTTCATCTGCTGTACACAGTTTTATTTTGTTTGTTTTTGTTTTTTTTGCTTTAACTTCACTTCTTCTTTTTGTCCTCCACTTATCAAGTTTCTAAGAGTTTTTTAGGGACTATGCCAAGACACATCAAGTTTTCACCTAATAGCTCTTTTGTACTTTGTTGGTGCAAAATTACTCTTTTATGGTACTCAAACTGTTATTTTTGGTATTTTGGTAAGAAATGGGAACAAATAACATGTTTTTTGTGTGGCAGGCTGCTAGCAACAAAGTGCTTAAAAATACAATTTAAAATAGGTATTTTGATAAGTTGTGTATGTGTAGACACAAAACTGGTTCACCCCGTAAGTTTGATGCCTTTTTTTTATGCTTGAGTGATTCATAGGTCAGTGTTAAAGTGGCGTAACAAAGGAAAGAAACATTCCTCTGAAATGTTCCTCTGGTCAGATATAAGGATTTCATTTAAAAAAGCAGTGAACAAACAGCCAGTGTCAAAAAACTATGGAAAGACCTTCAGAATGCCTGGAGATCTGTTGCTCAAGACCACTTTTAAAGAAATACAAGAAGATCTGGCACCTTGAAAGCAACATGCGAACATGGGTTTTTGACATTGTGCCTACAGTATAAATTATAACAATCTGGCCATTAAAATTGTATTTATTGTAGTTTTCTGTGTTACTTCAGATGTGATTCACCTCTGTTATCCACCATGATTTTCTGGGGAAAAGGCTCAGACTTGTTTATATGCATGACTGCTGTTTACTCTGCTGAATTGAGCCCTTTAAACCTGCAGCTGTGCAGAGTGACCAAAGTCAGGAATTTCAAATTTGTACATTTTCCAGACAGTACAAATTGTTCTTGAATCTCAAAACGGAGGAAAACATTGGCTCAGTGTTTCTGCTGCCAATCAAACCATGTAAAAATTGACTTTGTCCAAGTGAGGGAAAAAGAGAAGTTGGAGACGTCACATTGACATCTTATTCTGCTGTTTTGCAAAGACATACAGTTAAATGTCTCATTTGACCAACAAAAAAGAAGGACAAGTGTGTTTATGGCCAATCAAGTGATTTTCCTTTGACTTTTAACTTCCAGCAGCTGTTTCCTCACATGTCACAGCCGTTTGTATGTTTGTGTCTTTTCGAATCAAACTGCAAACTTAGCAAAGCGAGGCAAGCCATCAGCTGTGCTGCTGAGTGCACAGCTTGCATACCACGCAGCGCTGTGATGTCATCCATCCATAAGGTATGGATATCGGTCATTCAAGGACAACAAAACAAGGCTGCCAACAGGGAGAGTAAATACATTACAGCACTCTTTAGTCCCCCAGAGCTCAACTGGCTATGTTGCATCTCTAAATCTGGACCAGGCCCAAATGGGAACAACAGCGCACACAGCTCTTTGGAATGGCGAGAAAGAAGGACAGCTGCATCGTGGGAGCCCGGACGGCACCTCGCAGACCTCGGCTGCCTGCTGTATGACCCGAGTGGGAACTGAGTGGGAGCTGGTTCACTGTCCTCTGCCTGGCTGTGTGTATGTGTTTGCGATTATGACTGAATTTTTCTGGGCAAGACTTTTCTAGGAAAAAACATCTAAGAAGAAAACCGCTTTTCCTCTCATGCCAGTGCTCATTACCGCCTGACGGTGAGGCTGCAGGCATAAGTCATGCATTTATTTATTTTAAATATGTATTTAATATGTCGTGATTTGCAAGCAGTCAAAGGCAGCGTTGACCTCCTAAGGAGAGATGTCTGTCCTCAGTGCTCTTATTAATATATTTACCCAGCAGGCATTTATTTGTGACTAATGATGCCAGATATATATGAGTAATCAGGTTTAACGCTGGCGTGGGTGTGGCTGGACTAATTGTGTCTCAAGAGCTTCAAGCGTCACGAGGACGCGTGTTCCACCAGTATTTTGACACCTGGCATGATTAATCGCGTATATTTCATTATGCATATGAACTTAAAAAGAGACACACACACACAGAGGGCACCGAGTGAGGATTTGACGCGCAGGGACGCAGGAGGGGCAGTTGCTGCTGATATCTGTGGCTCCGTGAAGCCTGCAGAGCAGAGCAGCCTATTGGCAGTGGAAGAATTGATGGAGCAGGGAGGAGACTGCGTCTTCCATCTGGGTCTGACAGTGAAGGCTGGAATGTCCCCAGCCTGAACAGCCTGCCTCTCTCTGCTGTCATGTGGACAACAACCCCCACACTAGGTAGCCTGAGGAGAGCTGTCATGTGGGCCAGTGAGGTCTGGTTAGTCCTCCTTATGTACGGTTGTTTTAAAAGGCACCCACACGCTCAGACCAAAACAAGTACTGTACATGCCTGCACTGTGTACACACAGTAAGCACATTTCTCACAGGAGGAGGCCGGGTAGGTGTCTGTTTTATGTTCTGTGTCCAGTGATTACTGTTGAAAACCTCTTCCTGCTTCTAAGTAATTCACGTCAGATAAGCATGAATGGAATCATTTCAGCATTCTGGCTCTTATCCTCTGCTGCTGCGTCTGATTGCAGTTTATTACTGAACCAGATTTAGCTTGTGCAGCTTCAGTCAAATGTAGTACTACCAAGGTCTGAAATTGTTTGGATTGTGTGTAGACAATTGTGTGTAAGATAAAACCATTACGCAATGATTCGAAAGTCTCGAAAACTAAAAATACAACGTAGAAAACACGGCAGGTGTTTAAACTGAGAAAATGTGTTTTAAGGCAAAATTTAGCTCCGTTTGAATTCGACGGCAGCAACACGCTCCCAAAAAAATCATCACTGTGTAACATCCAGCTGCTGGACTTCTGGGAGAGGAATGCTGTATGATACAGATACCTCCTGGGTCATCTTGGTCATATTTTTGTTTCATGATGCGTCAGATGTTTTTCAGTTGGTGAATGATCTGGACTGCAGGCAGGCCAGTTCAGCACTGGGATTCATGCTGTAGTAACAGATGGAGTATGCGTTTTTTTAAAGGCTGAAAACAATGTCATCGGGGTTGGATAGACACTAATGCAACCCTATACAGTCAAATCTGAGGGTTCTGTTTAGTCCAGAGGATGTTGCATGTGTGTTTTCCAAAAAACAGAATTTCACATTTCAAAACCCGTCTGACCACACAACAGCTTTCCACTTTGCCTCGGTCCATTTTAAATGACTTTCACCCCAGGCTTCTTGTTTGCGTGATAGAGCTTTAACCTCCATTTGTGGGGACAAAGATTTCTGGCAGTGTTCCTGAACCCATATAGTGATTTCCATGTCTGTTTTTAATGCAGTGGTAACTGAGTCTCTGAAGCTCACAGGCATCCACTGGTTGCCCTGATTCTTTTTAATATATTATCTAATATAGAATGAGAGCTATATGGTCTTTACAATTTTAAATTGAGGAATATTATTCTGAAATTATTCCACAATTTGTCAACGACTTTTTTTTTCTCCCCGGATTGTGAAGCTCTGCTCATCTTTACTCTTTTTATACTAAATCATCCTACTGACCTGTTGCTAATTAACCTAATTATGTGCAAAAAGTTCCTCCAGCTGTTTCTTCTTAGTACCACTTAGCTTTCCACCCTCGTGTTGCCCTCGTTTCTGCTATTATGGTCCATTTTCTCAGCTTAAACATTTGATATGTTTCCTTTGTTCTGTTATGAACACAATATGGGTTCCTGAGATTTTGTAAATGACATGTTTTTATTTACATTTTACACAATGTCCCAACTCTTCCAGAGTTTAGTTTATGCTGTGGTTGGTCCTATTTTAGTAGTTTTGGGCTGTTATTCGTGTTGGTAATCTTAACACTATGCCACGTAAATATAAGTGAAAGAATGGAAGAGCATTGAACAGTGCTAGTAAGAGCACTCTGACCACAGTTTGTTCAGTGTTACATAGGCTGGCTGGGATTGCAAGTGCAGTAATGGTTTGGGAAGCAGTAGTTGATAAAACGGTCTCACCACAAGGTCTATTCGGTCGCTGTTTTTAGATCTTTCAGTTGTATTATATGATAAAACACTTGGGGGCTCCAGACCAGCTTCAACCCAAGTTATAATAAAGAAATTCTTTCCTTTCATTTTCTTCACGGAAAAGATAAAAGTCTGTTTAGACTAGACTAAACACGGCAGTCTGCGTTACATCATAAACAATCAAGTTTGACTGAGGCCCGTATGTGTTTGAGTGAGTCATGTTGAATGACAGTTACAGGTCATGGTCACTTCTCTGCCTGAAAAATAAATGACAGTGTGAATGCACCCCCAGTATACTTTACCCCACACTGACAGGCATCTGGGATCATTGACATGGTATTATTCTAGTGTGTCATTACGGTGTCGCTTGCTTTCGCTCTGACAGTGCGACGGCCTTGGGAGAAGCGGTGGCATGCTATTTAGTCTCCGGTGGTAAAGCTGGACCAAACTAATGTTCTGATAATCTCATGTCTTCCAGCTGTTATCCCTCTGACCGACTCGGAGCACAAGCTGCTGGCACTCCATTTTGCTGTGGACCCCGGCAGGGATTGGGAGTGGGGGAGGGACGACAATGATAATGCCAAGCTAGCCAAGTAAGTCCTGTACAGTATGTCGCTCGGCGATCCTTATCAACAGGGCGCACAGAGATGGTGACTGTTAAGGGAGCGTCACCAGGCGTGAGAGGGTAAAACCTGCAGGCCAGGAGAGTCCTGCCTGTTCACCTACCAGCTGCTATGTGGAGGATTGAATTCAGATGATTTACTTCAGGACACTGAAGCAGCAAACGCCTGAGCTAAGGAAGGAGATTAAACAAGACGTTTCTGTTTCACATTCCTGTCAGTCAGGGTGCCATTTTATCCTTCCAACAACCTGCGGTATGAACAAAGCAGAGATACGCGGAAAAGACGTATCTCTGCCCTCAATAGGTTGTGGGCGTTGTTTGCGCCGTGGTTCCACTTCTGCATTTGAACAATGAAACGCGTTCGTGCAAGATGGTTCAAAGAGTTTGTCAGTATTTTCTACAAATGTTGTAGTACACCCACATGTGCCGCAAGATTTTGGTAAGCATTCGACACAAATGTCACACACGTGCTGTAGCCGCTGCTTGTTGTTAATCATGGATTCATGTGTCCTCCCCCCCCCCCCCCCCCTTTCCTTTTTTTTTTTTTTTTTTTGTATTCTTTTTGTCCCCCCCCCCCCCCCCCCTCTCCAGTCTCATCTTGTCTCTGGAGGCCAAACTAAACCTGCTGCACAACTACATGAATGTAACATGGATCCGAATTCCATCTGAAACAAGGGTAAAAAAAATGTTTTCTTCTTCACACAAGTGTGTCTTGTTTGTCATGGTTAATTTAGCGCTATGGAGGGCCTCTTCCATTCCAGATGTTCTGGAAACCCGAGAGTCCAATCAGTCGGTTTTATTTACTCTCAGAAAGCAATAATCGTAGACATTTATGTGTTTACTGGTTGTAAAAAAAACAAAAAACAAAAAAAAACTGGAAATTATACTTCTTTGATTTTTTTTTTTTTTGTCTGGAATTCATTGGGGATACATGAAAAGGAAAGTTTAGCTCAAAATTAAAATGCATATTTGGTCTGCAGTGCTGTTTATCATTCCATGATTTGCTTAATTTTTGGGAAATCCTCTGTAGATATGTCTGTCTTCTCTTTAATAGAACGGAACTAGGAGGCGCTTGCTTTGTGGTGCTTAAAGTACCTAAAATAGAAGTGAAAAATTCAGCTGCAGTGTTTCTTATCAGAAAACATGACCCAGATCCAGCAGGTATAGTCTGGTAGAAGCAAAGTAGTTACTACATGAAGCTGCTCACTACAAGCTACAAGGTGGTTGAGCACCACAAGGCAAGTGCGGTGTAGGTGTCGTTCTATTAGGCAGACATTTCATTTCAAAAACTGGTCAACTCCACAATAACAGATGGATTCAATGAAAATATGTAGGTAATGTTTTGCGGCTTTCCCCTTAAATCTTCATGCTGCTAATCCACATGTAAATTCTGAACAACTCTTCAGTCGTGTGTGTTTGCTTGTCTTTGTGCAGGCTCCCCTGGCTCAGCCAGAGTCTCCCACAGCCTCTGCAGGTGAGGATGTCCAGTCTCTGGCTGAGTCCATGGATTCTGACCGCGAGTCTGTCGGCAGCAACTCAAACGTCAACACCGGCAAGCCCAGCAAGGAGAAGGATAAAGACAAGCAGCGAAAAGACAAAGACAAGAGCCGGGCCGACTCTGTAGCCAACAAACTAGGTAGCTTCAGCAAAACCCTTGGAATCAAGCTGAAGAAGAACATGGGAGGTCTGGGCGGCCTTGTTCATGGCAAAATGAACAAATCTAACTCTGGCTCAGGTCGCAGTGGGGAGAACGGAGGGGAAAAGGCAAAAAAAAAGGAGTCTAAGTCAACCAAGGGAAGCAAGGAGGACTCGGGCCAGTCTGCAAGCTCCACTTCTTCTGAGAAGGCCACTAGTCCTTCCCCTACAGACAGAGACAGACCCTCCAGCTCCTCGCCCACTGAGAGACAGGACAGTGCAGGTAAAGGCTCGGGGGACAAGACCCTGGAAAACTGGAAATACAGCACCGATGTCAAGCTCAGCCTCAATATCCTACGGGCTGCCATGCAGGGGGAGCGTAAGTTCATTTTTGCAGGACTCCTGCTCACCAGCCATCGACACCAGTTCCACGAAGAGATGATCAGCTACTACTTGACAAACGCCCAGGAGCGCTTCAGCCAGGAGCAGGACCAGAAGAGGAAGGAGGCCGAAAAGAAGCCTGCCGTCACCAATGAGGTAGCTGTCAAGAAGCCTGAGCATGAGAGTGTCTTCCAGAGGGAGAGATCAGACAGCTCACCTCCGGAGAGCTGCTCTCCCATCCTGCCTCACCACACACACACCTATAACAACTCACAGCCCCCGCTGGGTCTCAAGATGCAGGGCAGAAACAGTCCCACTCCCGCGGCCCCTCTTGCCTCTGTCCCGGCCCCTCCTCTCACCCCACCTACAGCCTTGCACCATGTCTCTCACCCGGTCCCAACCCCTGCGCCTTACTCCTCCCCCAGTATTGGTGCTAAGAGACCTGGGCCTGTTCCTGTGTCTGCCCACTACAGCCATACACCGCCCATCCAGAGGCACAGCGTGATCCACTTACAAGATGTCAACATGCAATCCTCCATCTTCCAAGATGACCCCTACAAGCCTGTTGTAGGCACTCTAAAGACATGCGCCACCTACCCCCAGCAGAACCGCACACTTTCATCCCAGAGTTACAGCCCTGCTCGCCTGTCAGGGGTCCGCACTGTTAACACCATAGATTCGCTGTCCTACAATATGCCTGGCGAACACAAGTCCCACACCTACACCAATGGATTCGATGCGGGAGACATTCAGGACTGCCTTGAGTTTGCCGATGAGGACAACTCGTCTCACACCTGGCTCAACCAAGATAAAACCAAAGGGCGGAGCTCTGGAAGCCCTTTGTACTGCTTTCAGCAGCGCCGCTGCAAGAGGGAGAACTGCTCCTTCTACGGTAGGCCAGAGACAGACAACTACTGCTCCTACTGCTACAGAGAGGAGGTGAAACGCAGGGAGAGGGAGAGCAAAATGCAGAGGCCTGTATAGCCATCGCCGCTACTTCAGCCACTTGTCAACAAGGCCGCAGGAGATCTGAGGGAACAACACCATCTGCACTCTGCATTTAGAATAACATGATGGCAAACATGATCCTGTTTTGTTGAAGAATGCTTGTGTATTCCCGTCGCCCTTCCCTTGTTAGTAAAGGTTGTTACTTTATGATGGGGGAAGCAGAACTTGAAACAGTGAGCAGCTTTGGCCAGATATTGTAGTTTTGTTTGACTTCTGTCTAATTTGAATTTTAGTCTTTTACTTGTTTTAGAGTAAAAGTCATCTCTCTGTGATGTAACTTTCTGTATGTGGAAAGGACATTTCTTTATTTTTCAAAGTGCAGAACATTTGCATCTCGTCAGGAAGGAACATTTTATCTCTTTTAATCAGTTTGAATGCAATACCTCTGCTCGGTTCTTCAAAATCTCTGTGGGGAGGAAAAAAGAAAAAAAAGAAGAAGATTTGTAGTTGTTTTGCAATCAATATAAATCTAATGAGGGAATAATATTCGAATTTAAAGCAATAAATTGGTGATTTTTTTGCTACACCCTCTCTCAATTTTGTCTATGCACCAATAATATAGTTACTGTAGGTTAACTGTGTCTTGTACATTGTGAAAGATGGTCAGTGTGCTTTTGTAAACCAATTTGAACCACAGGAATTGAACTGTCTAAGCATTCTAGATTGTAATGTCGGATTAGGATGAAATGTAAAACTCTCATATGTGAAGTGTACCTTTGTTCTAGCCGAGTTGCAAAGGTTTGCTGTTTCGCAATTGGACTCGAACTATTATGTAAGACATTGTTTCACATTTTTGCCCGTAGTCAACCTCCTAAAAGTCCACAAGCACTGCCAAACTGGCTTCTTAAAAAACAAAAAGTACAGTTCAGATTTTCAAAATGTTGTTTTTTTTGTTTGTTTGTTTGTTTTTCTTTTGTGCCAAACACTGAACAATGTGCATAGGATGAGTTGCTTCTCAAATATGCAGTGCTTGTGGTGTGTTTCTCTGAGTTGCCTGTTGACTGCGCTACTTGGTTAATGTGTTAGATGAGAAGAACTGTGGGTAGTGAGAGCAGGTCGATGTGTGTTTGTCTGAAGTGTTTTTACGTGTCTGTTGCCCCCTACACACACACACGCACACACACACACTCACAACACAACACAATGTGCAATCATGCTACTAGCACTAAGTGGTGACATGCAGTATAGATGTGTCACCGGTCCAGTGTGAGATTGTTCTTCTTCCATATCTAGAGGCCGTTAAAAAGAAGCACCTGCTGCTATGAGCACCACAAGCCTTTGTGATCATCAGTGCTTTAACCAATCAGAGGGGCTTTTCCAAAAAACAAACAACAACAACAACAACGACAAAAAAAACCCAGGCCTCCAAGTGCTTTCTGCTCATTTGACATGACTACTGTAAAGACGCAGTGTTTGTGTTGCTGTTTGTTCTGGTGATGCTTGGATAATGTACCATGCTGTCCTTAACTTAGTGTGTCCTGGCCAAGGATGTCCACTGCTCTCTCAGTTTGCTTCTGTCTCTCTCCTGTACACACTGCAGTGTTGCTCCTCTTTGTTTCTATGTGACGACTAGTTCATGGACTCTCCGCCATGTTTAGGACTGTAAGATATGATTTTGTATTTCTTTAAGAGTTTTACACTACTTTAAATTATTGATTTGCACATTAGGTACGAATGTAAATATGAAGAAAAAAGAAAAGAAAAAAGAATAGTTTATTGTTACAAATGTGGCGTGTCTGTCTTATTTTTTTTGTTTAGCTCCAAAGAGTGATCAGGGGAAAATCTGGACATATAAATTACACATTTTTACGTTTATGAATATTTTGAATCGTTACTGTGTTCTCAGAGTTTGAAGTCGTTTATGAGAATGTGCTCTACGTGCAGTACAATACACCTTTTCTGTTTGCTTTTTTTAATCTTTTGGTCCTCTTTCTGGAGGCATAAAAGCAAGATATGTTTGGTTTGGTTCTCTTTTATCTTTTAAAAAAGAGATTTATCCCGTCGTAATCACTGCTTAGAATGACCAAACATCCCTAAACTGATAGATCAGCATATTGGGGCGACAGTCCTAAGAAAAACCTCAGGCTATGATTCACTTTTAGCAGCAATAACTTGAAGTAATAATTTCTGCGTGATGTCACATCAGGGTGGAGGGATTCCAAACATCACTGCTTGGGTCTCCTCTCTCCAAAAGTTCTTTTTAGAGCTCTTTAGCAACCACTCCATACAAGTCATACTTGTTCAGTCTTGTTCTGATTATAGTGTTTAACATGCTAATGAAGGCCTGTCGAGTCAGAGATGTTTTTTGTTGTTTCTCTGAGCATTGCACTGTCTGACCTTGGGATGAATTTTTGGGGACATCCACTCCCAGGAAGCCGTGCAACTGTCGTGAATGTTTCCCACTTGTGAATAATCTTTCTGGGTGAAGAGTGATGCACTTGAGCTTGTTTGGAAATGCTCTTATAACCTTTCCCAGACTGATGGGCCGAAACGACTGCTACTGTAAGATCGTTGTTCTTTCCTCCTCTGCATTGCGTTAACTCACACCTAAATGTTCCAGACCAGCAAACTGCAAAAGCTTTAGGGTTTGTAGAGATGCTCAACACTTACTGATGATCAGTTAATCAAAAGCATTTGTTTAGCAGCACGTGGCTTCTACTTTTACCCTCTGAATCCCTATGTAAGCAGCAATGACGCACTTAGTTTTTCACAGGACTGCATAGAGTCCTGTGAAGGCTATTTTTTAGCATAAGATTTGCACTTGACCGACTGAAGACATGCTGTATCCGTTTTCCAAATAAAGGTGAGTTCATCTGTAATTGAGAAACTGTTTAAATGCTGAAAGAGACATATGGGGCTTAAACAATGCTACACTTAACAGGTCACTTTTGTCAGAGCTGACCAGCGATATTATATGTGGGTTTTATGTTTCAATATTAGATATAATTTAGATAATACTTTAACTGCACAGAATTTGAGTCCGGAGGTTTCACTGTGGCAAGTGGGGAGACCAAGAATACAATTTCATGTAGCTCAAGATAAGAACCAAGGGAATTTCATCAGGTTTATCTTTAATAAGCTACTCATAGTTTATAAATGTTGGGCACTGGCTTATTAAATAAGTATGCTAGTTGCCTTATCGGAAGTACAATCCAAATTTGTCGGCATCCACTACACCACTGCGTCTTTGCCTGACACGAGAATGTGCCCTTTAATTTTATGATGACAAAAAAATTCTGGCAAAGTCCTTTTAAAAGAATTCTCAAAACATTTGCACTGAAAGCTGAAATATCCTGTTTGATAATGTGGGTCGGACTCATCCGTCATAGCCGACATTTTTCCACAATACAACTCGGCAGTCTCGCCTGTTTTTAAACAAAGACATCTTTTTTGTTTTTTCCTATAAACGGGTCGTTAATCATGAGTCAGCGTTTTTTGAATGAGTCAAAACCAAACCAAACACAACGAGGGGAAAATTCCCACCGAAATCTGGGTTTTACGGAGTTGGGATTCTTGAGTGAACTCTAAAATAGGTCAGCATTCAAGACTCAGAGCTGTAATTCCCCCCCCCCGGACACACGCCTGCACTTGGAAGAGGATTGACACCCAGCAACTGAAGAGGATGGCACAAAGCAGCAAAAAAATCTCCAAGCGCATTCCTGAGTAGTGCCTCCTCCTGCCTTCAGCCATTAATCCCAATGAGGGCTTTCTGCACATGAGCCATAAGTCATATATCAAGACGAGCGACATCAAACGCCACATACACACACACAAAAAAAGACTCAAAGGATATTTAAAGAGATTTACTTGTCATCACAGCAATGTAGGGATGAAGTTAATTACAGCTCAATTTAATCTGTAAATGCACGGAGCAGGAGGTGCTTGTGAGAATAGTGAAGTAAGAAAGGCCTCATTCCAGTGCATTAAGAAGCTGTTACCAATTAACAAGAGCTCATTTCACACAGAGAGCCAGTGTCGGGTTCAGTTTCTTCCACTTCTGTCCACCGCTTGTGTCAGGAAAACCTCAAAGCAACAAGTGTGACCTTACAGTTTCCCTCTCAGTCTTTAAAATTCAACCATAATGCAACCGCGAGACAGCAGAGAAACAAATGCGTGTCAGAGTGACCAGACGTGCAAACAAATCAGCGCCTGCAGTGTCTCACAGAACTATGAAATACACTAAAAATGTTAAATATTTTTTCCTCATAATTAGGTGAACCCGGGCTTTTAAAATGTGCACAGCCTGTACAGTAGCAGCAGGCTGGACTTGGTGGTGAGGGTGAGCAGCAGTCCTCTAATGTGTGGGATGAACTGCATACTTCTGAGTGTATAGTCTCGTGACTGAGTCGATGATGAAGTGGGATGGATTCACCTCGCCAGCTTTTGCTCCGTGGTTTCGGACTGTGGCTGCTAATAATCTGAAATGAATATGAAATGACTTTTTTGGGTCTTTAAGATGAATTACATCTCCACGTGATGTCCAGCGTTCATCACACAACGACACACAAGGGCCTCTGTCATCACAGCAGTTATACGCCAAGCTCTTGAATTATGAGCAAGTATTGAATAAGACAGAGGGCATTGTCTTCTTTCTTGGATAATATCTTCTCAGAATGTCCTTTGAATTTACATGAGAGACCCCCCCCCCCTGTTGGTTTTCAAAAGTGACAAAGAGCTCTATCAGGCATACAGCAGGGTTTTGGCAGGCCTGCTTTTTCTCTCGAAACTGCACAGCCTCCAATGTTGTCAAATTCACTCAGCTCATTTCTAACTGAGATTCATGCTAAAAACACCACGACGCATCTGTTTCTTTCCTCGGCATAATTAGAGCCCATTACAGGCCTTAGAGGAACACAATAGTCCATAAATATTGATTTTTTTTTTGGGGGGGGGGGGTAAGCATTTGTCTCATTATGATGGTGAAATGAAAATGTGGGACAAATATGCATATCCATGAGCGTGTAATTTGAGTGTGTAAATCCTCTCTGCACACTTCTCTTCAAGTTTGGAAGCACCTCGCAGTATTTTCAGGTCTGTTTCAAAGAGGGGCTGCTGCCTTTGATGTCTCTGCTGCAGTGAGTTGTATGCCCCACACAGCACCACCCCCTCCCCAGAGCTAAGCCTTGTTCTCAGCCAGTGCCAGCCTCCAATATCTGAGCTCATCCCACCCGCTCTCCACAAGAACTAGCGCCAGCCCTGCCATGCACTGCACTTGAGAGTGGGTGGCATCACATGGCCCTTCAGGCTGCCTTCTGGGGTTTGGCATGTAGGAAGACACACACACACGGCTACTATGTGATTAGGCCCGCTGCTGCTGCTGCTGCTGACTGCATCTCTTCCTCTTTTTTTTTTCTTTTTTCCTGTGGAGTAATTTTATAGATTCTCAAAGTCGGTGATGCCCACACACCTCAGTGGAGCATAGACCCTTTTCCAGCCTGCAGTGCCTCCCACGCTGTAGACTTTGAGTGTTTCTAAGCACCAATCAGCGCTGGGTAGCACCACCAAAACCGCCCCCTCATCCTTGTGTTCCTTCTCTCTCTCACACACTGTCCTGCACTTTCACTGAGCAACCGCGGTGAAAATAACTCACGGATGGCACGAAAGCAAAGTTTGCTCAGCATGCAGGATTTCATGTGGAAACCCGATGCTCGGGAGCAGGTAATCCAAAGAAAAGGTGCGACTAAAATGATAAATCAGTCAAAGTGAAACCAACTCCTCCACCCCCACATCCTGTCTGCAGGGTAACAAGCAGCAGATATGTGTTCCCGCTACTCATTTAGCTGTCTGTACTTTGCCCTGCATCTGTAGCAATATAACGCACTAAGAAGGAGACAGCGTTTCATCTTGAGAGCAAATCCGTGATTGAATGATACGAAATGCATGCCTTACCCGCGCAATCACCTGAGATATTCATGTAACACAGAGATATGTGTGAATTAACTCAGTTACTACAGTAGTTTCCATTGCGTCTTCAACTCTTGCATTACCAGGACTTTGGCAACCATGTGGAAAGATGCAGGATTTTTGTAGGAGCTCAGCCTCTAGTCAACGCTTAAAACAATCCAGAGTTTAATATAAACACATGATGTTGAACTATGCAGAAGTCCTTCATGTTGCCAGACAAACGGGCTTTGAAAAAAAAAAAGAAAAGAAGAAGCTCTGGGAACATGCCGGCTGTGATGGCCCGTCACTGTGCGAAGGTGCCAGGGGTGGCAGCTTGTCTGCTTGTGTAGCGTGGTGTGCTGGTAGCTCCAACCTGCTCGGAGACGGGAGGTGTACAGCATGAGCAAGGAGAACACCATGCTCCTCATCAAGAATTGTAATGCCTGCGTTCTTCCTCTTCCTTCCTGTCTCACTCAGCACCGCATGATTCAGTGTGAGCAGGAAAGGCCACGCCTGTGATCTCTACTGATGTTGTTTGGCAAACTTAGCTTCAGAGTGGGATAAAGAGATATTGGCAGGGTTTTTGCAGAAAAGTAAAATGCACAAGGTTGGAGGCACTCTACTTTTTCTGTGTCGTGTGGTGTTTAAAGTACACCGGGAAGATCCTCCGTTCTTGTAAGTGCACGGTGTGTGAATGTGTGTGTGCAGGAAACTTCACACCGTTTGACATTCTATTTGGTCTGAAACACAATAAGGAAGGAAGGAGTCCCCAGCAGTCGATGCCCCACCCACTGTTGATACCCCAGCAGTTACAGTAAATATTTGCATGGGTGAAATGAGGGAACAAGGTGTACTTCCTGTTATAAGAATAATACTGAAGCCCATGACAGGCTGGTGAGAAGAAGCTTTCTACGGGGCTGTGCTGTTTGCAGTACTTTACAATTTTAAATAAGGAACTTTGTTAGAGGAGGAATTTTTGCCAATATGAAAATAAGGAATGTATCTCTGAAAAAGAAAAAGACATTCTCCCTACAGCGAAGTTCAACTTATGAGCAGTGAAGCGCTCACTTGTGACTAATCTTCAATAATAGTTACTTATCTAGTTCCTTGATATATCTATACATAGAATAGGAATGACAAGGATATAATTTAATGCATTATTAGCTGGAGGGGTGCATTATATTATCTTTACACAATGCTAGAGTTCCTAGTATAGCATTGTGTAGGCCTGCAGGTGTGAGTCGTGTCAGTGTCTGACACGACTCACACCTGCAGGCGTGAAAAACAAAGAAAATACAGAGGTGCCAAAAACTGGCCACATAAAAGTCAATCCTCAAATTAGAAGACCCATCTTTCCAGTAAAAAACTTTATTATTACAACCTAGTTAAAAACAACTATTGTAGTCCGTACAGTAGCTAGTTTACTCTTTCATCACTATAACGAGAGTTGAATTTTTATATAATTCACCTGTTTAAATTGTGCTAAGCCACTAAATCAAACCTTTTGATTGTGTCTGTGGTGTTAATGTAATTATCTGACTGCTAAAAAAAAAGTTTTTTTCTGTGGTTACTGTGCTCCATCTATTTTCTTCCACCTACCCAGGTCAGGATTTTGAGGAGATTTGAGGCCTTTTCCTGCTGTCTAATGTTTGTTTTATGGGACTGCATTTGGGTAGGTATTTGCCTACACACAGTCTACGCAAAGCGGTATGCAACCAGCACAAAAGCACCTGTTTGCAGTCCTCCTAGGTACCAACATCCTGTTGCTCGAGCTGGATGACGGCTGGGAGCAACAGCACAAATGGAAGAAACACAAAAAAAAACTCAAAAAGATTTTAAAAATCTGGCATGAAAAAAAAAAATTTCAGCTCTTTTGATGTTACAATTTTGCTCTTTTCTGTGGCCAAACACAACTACCAACAGCCCAAGCAAGAGTCGCCCACAGGCTAACTGTTGGTGACGCACGCTATCAATCCCATACCTAGTAAATAACGGTCCAGTATTTTTTTTTAAAAGTTTTATATATTATGTATTTTAGATTTTGATTTTTTCATCT
>VURO01030316.1:16787-37302 GCA_015108175.1 Pelvicachromis taeniatus | reverse complement strand
AACCTTAAATATTTCATGAGACAAAAAAAAGCAACAAAAAAAAAACAAAACAACAACAACAACAAAAATGACTACATTGCTAACTCACAATGCGGTGGTCTCTATTCTTATGGAAAGCTCTGAAAATAATAAAGAAAAATAGCCGCTCAAAATCAGAAACCAACTTACACAGAGGTCACTACGTTTCTTTACTTATAATCACCCCAAACAAACCTAAAACTTTCATTTTCTTGCTTTCTTCTATTTTTTTTTTTTCTTTTTTGGGTGACAGGCTAACTGGAATAACCTGCATCCTGACATCAACAAAGTATTAGTTGTTCCTGATTAAAGGGATGAACCCCATGAATGGAGCTGAAATTGAGATTTCCGCATCAACGGTGCTTTGAACTGCTCTTTCAAAAGTTGAAGTGACCTGAAGACAATGCAAAATCTCGGAAAACGAAAACAAAAAGGGAAAAAAAACACGAAAAGCACGGACTAGACATCTTTCTACAGAAAGGTTAATAATTATTTGACAACAAACACAAGTACAGTAAAAAAAAAAAAAAATGGACATGTACAAAACTGTGTTCAATGGCCTTTTCTTTTGAATTATTCAAGTACATTTGGTACAGTGAGAAGAAAAAGTTTTGAGAAACTGCCTGTGGACGCCTTTACGTCACTGGTGCTGTCTGGATGGATTGATATACTGGGATGATTACGCTGTCACGGTCGCTTTAATTCAGATGGTACGAGCTCTGTTTGCCTTATACAGTCCACTCACACTAAGGGGTCAAAGGTGTTTAAAGGGACGTTTCACTCCGGAGTGCTCGATAGCGGGACTGTAGGTTTATGACGACATAATAGGCTGGAGCCGAGCCTGTGCGGAGGCATTCCTGTGTTTCCAGTGTGGTCGGACACTGACCAGCAGTGAACACTAAGCACCCAGGACCACCAGAGGAGGCTGGCAGACTTTATCTGTGCAGTAACTGATGTTACAACAAAATCCACAAACTGTCCCATATCTGCTTAGCAGATGTCAACCCTGAGGAAAATGTGCAGATTATGGATTAAGAGCTGATAACTGAAACCTACTTGAGGGTGAGCAACTGAGAAAATATTTTCTTTTTGCAAGAGAAATTTACTCTGCAAACCAGGTCAAACCTATAACTTAAAAAAAAAAAAAAAATGGACACAGAAAAGCTGTTCAACAGCAATTTCAAGAAAATCAGTTTTTTTTTTTCTTTCCTTTTCTGTGTAAAATCCTGTCGCTGCTTCTGTCACTCAGAGCTGCTGATCAGTGGCATTCAAAGTGTCATCTTGCAGTCTGGAAACCCACTGAAACATCTGGCGAAGAAATTATGCTGCACGTGGCGTCGCGAGAGAAAACTACTGCATTCGATCGAAATAATGGCCGTTTTCTTTCTCGAGAATGTGACAGAGCTGATTCATCACAACTTTAAAGAGCGATGGCTGCTGTGGGGAACGAGGGGGACAAGGTCTGCCATTCATGGACTTCCACCTGCCAGACTGCCTCAAAAGAAAAAAAAGAAAGAAAGATCCACGCTTTCAAGGCAAAGTTAACATGCATATAGTGTCAAGCACAGGACTGCAGGGCAAGACGATGAAGCTAGCACATGCGATTCGTGATGACAACGGCCTGGAAGGGTCTGACGGGACAGAGCTGAATAGCTGACGATATTTCCAACTGTAGTGCTGAAGCATTAAAGGAAAATGTAGGCATAACACAGACTGGCGGCGCAGCAGCAGCAGTTTTGATAGCCGTGCCTGTTTCCGTGGAAGGTTTACTGTGCCTTTTGCCCGACCTACTGAGGCATGTCTGTCTAGAAACACAAGTCAGCTTTCTCACGGACATCTGAGCTTCACAGGCAGGACGACGTGAGGCTGGTGAGCACTGGACTTTTGCTGATATGTTCGTTTTGGTTCAGATGTTTTGACAAGAAGTTTAAAAAAAAAAAGCCTCCCTCGTTGTGAGAAATAAGTTTGAAAGCAGCTGTTTGAGACCTCCGATTCATCAACGTGAAGTTCGGAGCTGTTACGTCTTCCTTGTAATTGTGAAATCTGACGCCTCAGCAGCAGGGGTTTCTGTCTGTGCTCAGGATGGAGTTGGATACATCCCACCCAGACTGCTAGCGTTTTCCTAGATAGAACTGTTGTTCATAGACTTTTTAGTCTTATCCTATAGTTTGGATCAGCCCACTAATTACAGCCATTTTTCTGCTGGCTGTTTCTACAGTTGGTGGGAGGAGGGGAGTTGGGGAAAGAGAAGGAAATGGGGGTTGTCTGCGACTGGGTGTCTCCTCTTTTGTGCTGTTCAGCTCATGATAAACCTCTCCTTTTTTTTTTTTTTTTTCTATCAGGGCCTGCCCTCTCTTGCCTGTTTACTGCAGATAGCTGCTTTCTTCCTTCTGTACTCAATGTTGCAATGTCAGAGCAGAACCCAGCTCAGGCCTGCCTAACACGGTGGCCTACATTTGACCCACAAGTCATGCAACCTTACGCAATTTAGCAGCCTCGGAGCTTTACCGGTTGTTGACAGGACAGGTAGAGCCAGATGAGTAAGGATTCCCCGGGGAATGGCATGCAAGCACCCATCCTGCACGCTGTGAATTGCTTCTTTTGGGTGCAGCTGTTTCCTCCAGGGAAGCCACAAAAGGCAGAGCCAAGAGGAGGGAAGTGAGCAGGCATCTGGCTCTACCTGCGATAGTGCCAACCACCAGCTCGAGGCCTCAGTGAAAGGTGGCTTACAGGACTGAATAAAAAGCTTTCATTCATTCTTGTCTTTGGTACTTTTTCCGATGTGCTTGAGAGATGGTTAAACCTTGTTTCAACTTAAGTCCCTTTGTGTCCATTTTGAGTGAAATGTAGGCCGATGAGGCAGCTTTGTCTTCTTTTTTGTTTTTTTTTCTTCTTCTTTTTTTTTCCCCTTCCTTTTCAAGCATGAACAGCTGCTTTGAAACTCGACTGTCTCTGTGGTTGGAACGTTTCTCTAACTTCATAAATACAAAGAAAACTCTGAACCCAGTCCTTCCACAGTGCAGACTCACACAGTTTACACTGCACACAACCATTTGACGCAGTACATATTTAACCCAGTGTAATGTCAATGGATATTAACATCGCAGGAAAAGCAACAGATTTGCGTTTTGTGTTCTGTGGCGGGGCCTTTCTGATTGTTCCATTAATGCACCGCAATCACATTAAATATGAAACCCCTCCCCAAACACGGGGGAGAAAACAAATGTTTGTGTATGCTCTACACATGACAGTGGGGGCTTGTTTCTTCAAATATGAAAGCCAAAAGAAAAGAAAACAAAGAGTGCAAATTGTGTTGAGTGTAAGGCTGCTATATATGTACTGTATGTTTCTTTTCACCGTGTTCATTCTTTCAAGCTAACAAGGCCATCCCTGAGCAGGGCGTAAAATTCAACCCCTGTTGAATTTCAGAATAAAGTGATGAGTATATTGTGCAGTCAATGTGAGTACTGTTAAGTACTGTGGTCTTACAGAAATCACAACTGTCTTCAATCCTGAGGTGTGTGTGTGTGTGTGTGTACCCCTTCTCCTAACCCTTTCAAAAAAATTAAAAATAAATTGAATGAAATAAAAACAAAAATAAATCAAACAAACGAAACAAAAATGTTTATAAGATCTGTCAGGGTGTCTGTTTTTTTTCTTCTTCTAGACCTTGTTTAGCTGACCGTGACCGTACATTTAACAAGTAGCCATGATCAGAAGCCAAAAAAAAACACACAGACTGAATGCAGATATTGCCATCTGGGAAAGGCATTATCTTCTTTTAGGCTCACGCAAGTAATTGCACTACAATAAGCAGTTATGTACATTATGGTACACCACAGCAAGCGCAGAAATAGCAAAGGGGAGGGTGGGGAAGGGGGGGTGGGTAGCTGACAACTGTGCAACAAAAGTGTTATGATGAAAACACAGGCCTCACAGTCTCGAGGCAGAAAAGTGCGACCGGGTTTCAGTTTAAGGCGAGTTGGCTGGGCTGAGGGTGGGGCTGGAGGCATCCGAGCGGCTGTAGTCGCTGAGGGAGCTGGGACGTGTGGTGCCGCCGCCGTGGGGTCTTTTCAGCATTCCGGGCTGGAAATCTGAGTGTCGCCGGGCATGCTTCATCAGGTGGTCGCTGCGCATGAAGCGCTTTTCGCAAAGAGGGCAACCGAACTTCTTCTCCCCCGTGTGGGTGCGGTAGTGGCGGGCCAGCTCATCAGAGCGGGCGAACTTCTTAATGCAGTCGGGCCAGGTGCATGGGAAAGGCCGTTCTCCTGCAAAAACAGAGGCAGAGCGTCAGAAGAAGCATGTCCACATTTGTGCTTTTTCTAAAGGCGATTTCAGTTGAACATTTTCCAGTTTTCATGTAAGCACCGACCACTAGGGCTTAAAAAAATGAAATGAAATTCAATTCAATTTTATTTATATAGCGCCAAATCACAACAACAGTTGCCTCAAGACGCTTTACATTGTAAGGTAGACCCTACAATAATACATACAGTGAAAAACCCAACAATCATATGACCCCCTATGAGCAAGCACTTTGGCGACAGTGGGAAGGAAAAACTCCCTTTTAACAGGAAGAAACCTCCAGCAGAACCAGGCTCAGGGAGGGGCGGGGCCATCTGCTGCCACCGGTTGGGATGAGAGAAGGAAACCACCGATACTTTTAAAAGCCACCAAATGATCAAAAGACAGTCAATGCTCGTAGACTTTCATGGAAAAAATATCCATCTTCAGATTAAATGATCATTTTTAATGACTACTACAGCATATTTTAATAAACCTTTTTGGATTTTTTTTTTTAAAGCTAGGCCTGTAGCTGCTTTGACAGTAGTGTTGATACAGGCAGTAGTAGCACACAGCAGCCTGCTAAGTCTCACTTATGCTAATTTCAGACGTGACCAAGCTTGCTGGCTGTTTGGTTTGGAGCAATAAGCTGACTTATAATATGGCTTGCTGTGTTGTACAGCCTTTTCCAAGACATTCAGGTGAGTGAAATAGCAGCATTTTTTTATGTGTTGCATCTATATAGTCCATATATGCGTACCAAGCTTGCTAAGAACTTATGGCTCCAGGAAAATCAAGATGGCGATGGTCATAAACCTAATGTTTTGACCAGAAACCAGAAACCAGAGAGTGACTTCAAGGTGGTTGCATTCATCCTTCAGACCGAGTCCATGGTTTTATGCCCAAACACATCACCCTGCCAGCAGCCTAGTTGCTGTTTTACATGATTGCATGTTTTCAAACCCACTTGTGGTTTCCAGCGTCTTTAAAATTCAACACAAACTTTGTAACTCAGACCAAAGCATAACTTGATGGGATCACTGCGTTATGATGGCGTTTCTATTTCAAGCGCATTTCAAGTCTCCGCATGCTGATTTTACCACTGTAGTGAAATAAACGGGAGCCAGCGGTCGCCATAAAGGTCGACACAAAAGAATCGAAATGAAAATACTTTTTAAAACTAATGGTTGAATAAGTGGGTCGGGATTTTACAGGATATGTGATTTGTGGTAAATGAGTCGAAACATGCTGAAGCCGCTCCAACGCTTACGTTCTTAGCCTTTTAAGTACAGTTTAATGTTTAATGCAACAGGAATTTTCACCTGTACCAGAAGCTTTGGCGAGTCTCACTCAAATCAAATGAAACTAACTGATGATGTGTGCATATTTCGGCACTCCGGTGACACAAATGGTGCTTGCCACATAATAAACACCTTACCACAGTGCTAGTACTGACTCATCCTGGAACAACAGTCATAAGGTTATTCCATAATCTATTAAAAGCCACAGAGATAGCTTAAAAAAGTTAAGAAAAATGAAACAAAAAAAAACAAAAAAAAAAAGAGGTTTGAGCAATAAGACCTGGATGTAAATCACCTACAAATGGGCAGAGTATTGGAGGAGCAGACACAGTTTAATTATCTAAGCTCCAGATGCTAATCGCGCTCACAATGGTTACCCAGCCCATTTTCTAGCATGCAACTATCTGTGACTCGGCACATGGGAAATCACAACCCTCCCCCTCCTCCAACAGCCAATAAAAGTGGGCTCTGACAGAAATATACTCAAGGCCATATGGTACAGTACACTGCAATATACCCTACCATACTAATGTGGAAACAGTATGCAGTGGGCCTAAATGCAGCATCCTGCATCTGCTGGTCAATACTATATTCCATTTAGCCCCATGTTACTGAGCTCCTGCCCAACAATAGTGAAATCCAGCAGTCTAATTTTACCAGCGTGGCTTCACAGAGCAAAAGGAAACCACAGGATGTGTTCTTCTGATGGTTAGGCTCTTTCTAGTGAATAAGAATAATCAATCATAATGTGCACACCCATGGCAGGGATTGGAAGTATGAAAGGGAAAAGATGGAAGGAGATGCGTGGATGTTTATAGGTGGCACATCAGAACACGGCTGCTTTCTTTGTTCTGTGGTTTCCCTCTAGGCCACAATGGAAAGAGTGCTGTTAAGCATCAAACACTCATATGCTACCTGATGCCAGAGAGTCTCAAAAACAAGAACTCGGTGCACAAGTCTCAGTCCCTTCCCCCCACCTCCCCACCTCCCCATACACTGTATGGTTACAAAACATGCAGACAGACAGAGCAAGTCTAGACAGTCCGGTCTGTGTTTCTGCCTCTGACGCCTCACCTCAGCTCCAGACAAACTCAGTCAGCCCTGCCCACTATAGTTCCTGCAGGCTCACACAAGGCTCGGTATATTTAAACACTGTAACTGACATGTATACATTTGCATACACGCACCAAAACACAGCCCTGTCCCCTTTTCACAGCAACTATTTATGGTTTTTAGCAAAGCTAACAAAGACACACAACCTTCCGTGCGTGCTGTAGCGTTACAATGTATAAAGAACGACGCGACTGTGTTTGTTTGAGCTCCTGGAGGAAAAAGTAAGCAGCGAGGCGCTCATCTGGTTGACATGGCTCATAATGGAGTGATTTCATTCAATGCTTTATTACCAAAAGAAGGGAGCGGTGCTGCCACCTGGCACTGCAAAATTAGCTACTGGCTTAAAAGCAAAGCTAAGTTTTGCAGGCTGCTTAAAGCTAAATAAGCAGTGTAACGGATCTGGCAACATTAATATTTAACCAGACACTAGAGAGCTAGACTGAGGTATCCAGTCTATCTGCCCTGATACAGTAATGCGTAGTGGAAGCATCAGGTATCCAGCGGCAACTCGCTGAGATGGCTCAAATTATTTGCAGCTCCGTGACTTCTTGGAAAGGGCAGAAAGAAAGACGGGGTGCCCATTTTGACCTCTCACAGAGCAGCTTTGAGGTTTAAAGCCAAAAATATGAATATTATTTTAAAAGGAAAAACCTGCTGCTTTAATGCCAGATTGGAAACGTCAACTCCCATAGAGGAAAAGCATGCAACGTCCCGATTAAGTGTTGTTTCGTAACAGCGGGATTGGGATTTCCATGAAGCGTAAACATATTCTGGTAACATTGAGATGGTTTAGGGAACAAAACTATTTCATCACTGTGAGTGGAAATACTGATGGGGGCTATCAGCCTGTGTGGCATGAGGATGTCACTTTCCGAATTTTTCAGTAGACTGCAGCTATTACTCAGCATTTATGTAGACAGGAGAACGCGGTAAGCTGCTCCGCTTACCCAGCTTTTCTTCCTATCGACTTCCAGTGTTGTCACAGCATGGCACCATAGTGACTGTGACGCCAGGACCCACCGATTGGTTGTCCCATCTCTGGCATCATGCCATGCCAAGGGTGTGGTTTGTCTTTCTCCGAATGTGTCGGTTGCAGAGGGCGAGCAGAGCGGGGGGGGGAGGTAATGAGAGAAGCTTTTCCCTAACGAACAGTGACCCAGTTACCCATAAAATGAATTACATCATACATCATGAACGCAAACTGTACCTCTACTAAGCACAAGTGTCCCCCCTCCAAGGCAATGAGATTATGTCACAGGTACTCTTGTTATATAACTGTTCTCTGCGAGTCCACTGGGTCAGTAAATAAACAGCTCATCTCTGCTCCTCTCCCTCCATCTTCCTCTCATTCATATCTGAGAAGTTGGGCTGTTTAAGAGAAATGGAATCTGACTTCCCCGGTGAAAGGGATGCTGTCTGCAAAAGAAAAGATCAAATCTCTTTTTGACGCTCAGTGGAGAAACTGAGCTCAGTCACCGACCGAGAGCAGATAACATTCCTGGTGCGTCCTCAGGCATGGGCCAAACTCACACGGCATACATGTGCAAACTTCATTTGAACTTGCTATAAGAGAACTCGATTAAATACCTGTGCAGGGTGAGAGGAGGGGGGGGGGGGGAATACATCAGAGATCACCTTGAAGTTAACTGTGCCTGCACGGCGAGAACCAGAGCAGGAAATATCTTTCTCGGGGAGCTTAGAAGAAAAACAAGGTGCACCTTACACCTACACAGAAGCAAACAATTCACAAAGAGAACGTACGGGGCCTTGCTGTAGATCACGGCTCATTACAGCTGGAGCCACCTCACTTCCAGGCTGGTTTTGGTGGCACAGCCAGCTTGGCAACATGAAATGGGACACCACTAACTCCAATGGTAGGGCTCAGCACAATCCTATAATTTGGATCCATCCAACAGACTATGACCTGAAAACAACCAGAAGCCATCTTTGCTGCCAGCAGACAACCATTGATGGGGATTGTGGGTAGTACTAAAAGGACTGCTGGGGCCCTCATCAGCATAAACCACTGGAGCAGACAGGGTTAACCCAAGTGTGCCCAGCTTCTCCCTCTACACACACCATCACGTGCCAAGGCGATATAAACACTAACATGTGTGCACAGAACAATAAATATACATTACGGCTCCTGCAGCTCCTCCTTTCTTTTGTTTCACGAAGCGGTATATGCAGGCAACGCTCGAGCAAAAATAACAACAAAGACTTACACATTTCTGCGGTCTGCACTAAGACTCTTCACTCGAGATCAGACCGACTGTTTGTGTCAATCTTAGTCTATTAAAAATTACAGCCGTACCCGAGCGAGAGAAGAGACAAATTACCAAGGAAAATCAAAACATGTTTTCTCAGGCGACTCCATTTAGAGTTTGCTGCAGACGAGAATAAGTCACCAGGAGCAACAAAGGACCTCTGGGTGTGTCAGGTGCTTCTGACGAGAATCGGCTTAAGCTTGTCAGGAGAAGCTCAAAAACAAGAGTATTTAACGTATTATCATCCTTTGTCGTCATTGAGAGGGACCTTGCTCGCGGTTGAATAGCCTGCCTATCCTTGTGGGGCCTATAGCTGTCAGGCTGTGAACAATAGCAGCAGACTTTCTTCCAGCAGGAGAAGCACTCCTGTAATGCATTTCAATCAGACAGGCTGCAAGTACTAACCGTAACTCACTACCACTTGGTCCACACCGCACTGGGCTACTGACGTTCACGCATGTAGCAGTGGTCGAGTGCAAGCGTCCGATTCCTGCGCACACTTTACTATCCATTACTTCATCCTCTTAACTGTTTAAGAGAAAAGCGGGGAGGGGTTGCCTGCATTCAGCAGCTCATCACATTTGCCTCAATTAGCTGGAATGGGCACTCTCTTTCAGCCTTGAGTGCACGCTAAAACAACCTGCAACCTCGATATGTTGCAGGCAACCTACTTATCTTTAAAGAAGGAAAAAACAAAAAAAAACAACGGTTAACTGACGACATGCAAACAGCTGCCGTCACTAAAGGGTGTTTATAGTTGGTCCACAGAAGCAGGTGGGAGCGTAGACGCGGTACAGTGCCAGCTCATTCTGCTGATAGAGCCTCGCACTATAGCGCATATGAGACAGACATCCTTAACCACCATCAAACAAAGGGTTACAGCCCTGATGGATCCTGAGAGGCCCCACCACATTGCGATAAGAGGACAGACAGATAATACCAACTGTCCCAGTATAATGCCTGATACCCTCATGGTGAGCAGGCCAGAAATATTTTCATGTTTTACAGTGAATGATGAGGCCATCCTTCTCAAAAGACTCCTCATTTTGTACCCAGGGACCACACCCCATGATGATATGGTCTGCCACAGTCTGATTTATCATGCAGAGAAAAGGGGACACACCTTATGTACTGTAGCGAGAAGCACAGCCAGAAAGAAAACACTTCCTCTGACATTAGCTCACAGCCATTCCTCTCTTATTCAAGCTCCGATTAATAGAACGCTGCGGACGCTGTCAGAGTCTAACTCTCACACACAACACAGCAAGTGCCAGGCTGACAGGAGCAGGTTCTGCCGCTGAGGTCGCAGCCCTTCAGACGTTAATCAGATTAGATGCAGATGCAGCTGAATAAATGACCTACATCAATGGAGGGCATTGACAGTGAATATCCTGGTAACTGACCCCACCCCCACCACGCCGCACTGTATATTCTGTCTTTGTACTACAGATCCCTCCCTCACATGCGAGATGCGGTGGAGGTGGGAAAAAATGAAGAATGCACAGTGTTCCACAGGTCTGTATCCCTCTCTCCCTGCCGCTGGTAATCAACACCACACCACAAGACGTGGCCGGGCTCGGCCTCGCAACACAGCAGGCTTCAGCACCTATTTTGCTTTTCAGGCTGGAAGTGGGCGGGAGGGGCTGCTGGGGGAATCAGACAGAGCAGCTTTTATAGAGCTACTCCAGAGCTAACTAAAGAATACACAAGTCCTGTGGGCCACTGAAAGCAGCACAGCTCAGGGTACTGCCTGACAGCGACCTTTCAGTATTATGATTGTCCTCTATGCATGCTTGGGTGCTTAATCACAGTGAAATCAGGTTTATATGTCAACACTGAGGAAGTATCCTACTATCAGCCTTACATGTACAGGATAGCATATGGCCAGCACGTGCACCAGCGCATGCCTTGGAAATGTCTTCCATGGAGCAGTAACACTGCACCAGCACAATAACAGGGAAAATGGTGGCTCCACTTGGGTTTTTTTACATCCTACTGGACAGGATGCCTTATTTCTACTGCACACATACTGTCCTACATGTGAAATGTATAAGGTAACAACATTTTGTGCAGGAGAGATGCTATAATGAAATCTTACAACAGAAAAAAAACAAACACTTGAATGTCTGCATCTGTAAATTCCTGTCAAACTGACAGTGCTAACATGCTAATTATTAGAGAACAAGGTGTACAATTAGGGCTGGGCAAAACGATTATTTTCCGAATCAATTAATCTAGTGATGAATTTTTCGATGCATCGATGAATCTAATGATACATGTTACTGCTAAGCAGCTTAAATGAGTTTTGCATTTACGGAGGTTGGGCGTTTATCTCTGAGTGTGTGTCTACGTGGGGGGTGTCTGGATGAATTAAAGGGTAAAAACCAGCGTTAGTAACAAAGTTGAAAACTTACGGTCGTTTTATGATCGGCCATTTCCACCTTACAAAGCCGGCAAAGACTGCATCACTTCCTGTTTGGTTCAAATATCCCCATACTGTAGAACTGCGTGTTCGGGGGGCGTGGTTTAAGTCCACATGTTACCGCTACTCGCTGCCGCCATGTGTTTTTTTTTAAAGTAACAACACATCGATGCAAATTTTTTACGTCGACATAATCGATTAGTACAATATTACAGCAGTACCATATTGGCACGGTTTAGAATATTGGCATCGAACATTTGCTACTTACTAAGAAAAATAAAACAGTAAAGCTGACCAAATCCCGGAGAAACGTTTACTTTGAACCTGTTTATGGTGCTAAATGTAAAGAGGACCCTCAAAGTTTTAACAAAGAGTAGCTAAAACGAAGAAATCTTTCAAATCTAATCTAATAGCAAAGAGTTAAGGTGTGACAGTTAATTAAAAAAAAAGAAAAAGAAGTGACTTTTGTTATATTAAGGCTTTACCATAAGGGAATCATGAATCATAACATCAAGGCAATCCATCCCAGAGCTTCAATCTGAACCTGAAGTAGCTGGCTGGCTCTTCTAGTTACAAACACATCCCTCGTACAACATTTGGATGGAGACAAATGGAAACTTGTCTCAAGACTGAAGCATAAGCTTCTTATTACATGTCAGAATTAGAGCTCAAATGGGAGCAATGGTGGAAATCCTGCCGTGTGGCAGGTAGACAGACAGACCTGCCCCAGTAGAGCTTTTACTGATTTCTGTGCCAAGGTTAAGGCCCAAGCAAGAGCAGGAAAACCCCATCTCCACCCTGCTACCTCATCACTGCCACCAGCCACACAGGAACATTGTGCACTCTGTGCAAAAGTGCAGCCAAATATAAAACCACTGGCAGTGAAGTAGTATATATAATCAGAGAGTCCTGTTGCTTTTTCCATGCGGAAATTGGGCTAATTTTACATTTAAAAAGCGTAATTAACCACAGCTATTTGACTGAAAATAGACAGCATGCATGAATAACTGGGTCTACCAGGTGTTCCCACTAATTTTTAGGCCACGCTTTACAGCCATCTCACATTATTAGCGATACTCCAGCAGAACACAAAAGAGGTGCAGACAAAACATCAACCCAAGTGTAAAATATGGCATTAGACTCTTTGTCTTTGAGGAATATTGATGCTGTTCCTCCCAATAGTTTCTGAATAGGCCTTCTACACTGACAAGATGGCCTTTTGTACGACCCAGCTGTGGAGGGCACAGAAAGTCTGAGCTGTTATTGCCCAGGAATAGTCAAGGCCCATCTCTCCTTTGATTATGGCAGTCTGGATGACATGACCAGAACAGAGTAATGAGGCTTCAGAAAGAACATCATGTACTCTCTATGGAAGCAAGACACACTATTAGATACACTATTTAGAAAATAGAGCATTACTCTCAAAAAAGGTGCTAAAAAGCCAGAAAGAACCTGAAAATAAGAGGAAAAGGAAGAAAGAAAGAATATGAATGAATTCAAACGTTACACCGTAAATAGTTTATATGTGCATCGCTGTTACATGACTTCATTTTCCATATTGCAGGGCTAATATATGTGTCACAGAAAAGGCCCACCTCCTGCACCAGGAGATCAGACAAAAAGCTGTCTGGTAACCTTTGACCCTTAAACTGCTGTGCATTCCTCACCATACAACTCAATGCAGCATAATGAGCAATTTAAATTCAGTGTGTACCTCGATGTCTGCTGCATTAGACAGCGTGTCTCAGAAGAAACCTACAATGAACCCTTCATAACCTCCGCTGAGGGGATCGAGAACGTCTTTGCTCTTCCCTGAGTGGCAAATTTTTCTACTGCCAAGCAGTAACCACATAGTCAACTGGCAAACAATTATAAAAAACCAAACATCCCACCGAGTAACACGGGCCTTGTTGTGGACGGTTTTCATGAATGAAAACCAATCACAGTTACTTCAGGGATGCTCAGTATACTTTTTATGAGTGCAACTTGAGTGGCCGCAAAAGGCTCGTCTAAAGAGTCCTAAAAACACACAGGTTTGAGCAAAAACAGGCTCCATAGCTTCAGTAACTTCTTTAAGACACAAAAATGGCAGTAAACTTTCATTAAATTGACTATAAACTGTATAAGCAAGCGTATGTAAATGACATTCATAAAATAAGACATAAAACATGTAAATGTATGATAAAAAATGATGGTGACTCAAGGGGAAGATTTGTTTTGACCTATTTATGGAATTGTGCTGAAGACACTGCTTTACAAAAACAACCTACAGGTTTCATCTTTCTCTTAAGATGCTGACAAATAAGACTCATAAGATATGCAAAAGCTGGGATGATGAGGCTTTGGGCGTTACAGAAGTCAAGGAAGGACGTCTTGTCCAAGGGTTCTTTGTTTGGTGTCTATTACAGTGTTTTCCTCCTCAATTAGATAGCGGTGTTTGGCAGGAACTGACTGGGCTGGGATCCATTCTCTCTTGACTCTGCTAGTAGGGGCTGAAAGGAAGCACGCTGCCAGATTTTGGCTCTGTGAAAGCACTGCAAGATTGGCTGAGGCATCCCGGCTGAACTCAAATGACCCACATTCTGGGCCTATCCAATCAGACAGGCAGAAACAGTCATTATTTTCACAATTTATGGGACACAAACCAATCGTGAAGCCTGACGCCGGAGTGTATCCAAACAGAAAGGCAGTCGAAAAAGGAAACGCTTAAAAGGCACAGAGACAAGGGCAGGGTTAATACGGAGCAATGAAACTGCACTAAACTCACATGGTTTGGGCTCAGTCGAAGCGCCGCTGAGTGCTGAAGGCTGGCTCTTTGAGAGTGCTGCTGCAAGTTTGGCTGAGAAAGGAGGCAGCTTAACTGAGATGACTCACGCTCGCTAACTATCCAGTAAAATGAGCAGAAAACATCTCAATCATAAGAAATTATAGACTGCAAACCAATCACAAAGCCGTAGGGGAGTGAATCCCAAAAGAAAGGAAATGGCTAATAGGCAAAAGGACAAGGACAGGGCTGAATGACAGCAATAAAACTGCAACCTTTCATTTCCTTTAGCTTGCAACTGAAGAAAAAACTAGAGCCCTCTTTTCTGCATGTGCATGCATCAAATCTGTGTTTTACTCTCTTAACCTACCCTTGACAAACACTGATTGCGTACTGCTACGACAACAGTCGCCACCACCTGCAGCTAATAAATAAAAACTATTATTTTCAACAATTAAAAAAACCTGATTGCAACATGATATCAACAAATTATTTTATAGATCTGATTTTAGCAGATGCCATTGTTCAAATGTCCAGTTCGTCCTATGCACTGTAAATCTAGTGATGGGGGGGGTCTTAAACATAGGTTCAAATGCATGTTTCAAGTTCACACAATCATTGTGTATGTGATTTCTGTGATAAAGGTTTAGTTTTGTTTCTGGTCTGTCAGCTCGATGTGTGTAGAAGATGATGAACTGCAGTATACAGAGCAAGAGGGGGAAAGCAGAGGCTCCTCAGTCGAGGCTCAACTAGCTGAGTCTGTTGCTGGCCAGATCAGCTGGCAGTCTGTCTAGCGGGGGTGTGGCACATCACAACAAAGGGCTTTGGGCAGACAGGCGACTGCACAGCTCTTATCAACCACCCAATTCGAGTCGATCGACATCCTTCACTATCACAGTAGCCTATTCTGCGGAATGCAAAGCGCAGATGTGGAGGTATCCTTCGGGAAGGTCACAGGTAGCAAGCACACTGCTGATCCGGAGCGCATTTGCAAGCGTTTCTCTCAGCGGTGTGACGGCGCACTTGCTGGACTGCAAACTTTCAGTATGCCCACATTTATTTATTGCACACTTGGCTTATCTCTAATGGGGACATTAGACTGTATTTTTGCAGGGTTTCGCCTCTCATGTTGCCGTGGCACAACCCAAAGTTTATTTTTAATTAAAGCGAACAGAAAAACGCCCGAAATCTGATCTGTGTAATTTTGTTCTGCGTTTGCGCTGCAGTTTGAACACAGTGTTCCATGCGGTGGGGTTGTTTGTGTGTGTGTGTGTGTGTGTGTGTGTGTGCGTGCGTGCGTGAGTGAGTGAGTGAGGTAGGGCTATAGGAAAGCCGTCACAAAGCTCTGAGACTTGAGTGGGAGTGGCACTGTTTTCTAACCCCCGCAACCGAAATTAAAAGGACATTTCATAAAGTTCGCACAACTTAAAGGAGTGACTGCATAATGAAACTATACAGGCCGCCGCTGAACCGAATGTGCTCAAAGTATCCATTCAGGGTGGATCCGTGAATATTTATGAGTCACTGACTCGAAACACAGCAATCACCTCCTCTGTACACATCCACACTTTTGGTATCTCAGGTTTTTAAAAATCATCCCATCCGTTCTCAGATACGTCAGGGAAACACACGTTCACAGCAACAAACATCCAATGCATCCAATGACACTGACCTGTGTGTGTCCTTAGGTGGGCTTTGAGGTGGGATGATTTGCCATAAACTTTTTCACAACCTGAATAGTGGCATTTGTGCTTTTTCTGAGGCGGCTCTTGCTCAGTTCGACCTCTCGGTTTTTTGCCTCTTTGTTTGAGCGAAGGATCGGAGATGGTGGAAGGTGTGGCAGATTTTCCATCATCTCTAAGGTTCGGCATGCTCTCATCCTTTATTTTTGCCTGCTCGGCAACACTGTTGGGAGTCTGCTGGTTAAAATCCGCCAGAATCCGCGCCACCACAAAAAGAGAGGAGTTATCCTTCACCAAAGGCTCCTTAATTTCCTCCCCGTTCTTGGAGGAGGATGGGATTTCTGGTTTAATCTCCCTATTCCCTTTAGGAGCATGAACAATTGCACGACTGGACATTGAAACAAGGCACTCTGCTGCAAAGTGATCCATTTTGTCTTTGAAAGAGCCCCCTCTGCTTCTTAATGACATTCACAAAAATCCAATCAAAATGATGCCGTGAGAGGGAAAGAAAAAGTATTTCTTCCGTGGTTCCCTTTGTGTAGTGGTGGTGCTGGAGAGGAGGAGGTCGTTCTCATCAGAGAGAACTGACTTTATGATCTTACCCGGCTTTCCAATATCATCAACATCCTGTGCAAGAAACGCCTAGGACAGAAACGCAGACAACCTCCCCTTAGAGAGAGCGAGCGAGCGAGCGGGGAAAACAACAGCAACCCAAAGTCTTTGTTTAGTGCAACGACGCTGGTAAGAACAAGAAGTCTAGAAACTTGGATGCGTTAACTCCCATCGCGGCTTCAAACAGTCTCCAGCATAGTGCGTGTCTCCCGAGCGCCAGTTCCTGCTCGGTGTATCCATGCTGGGGGCGTGTCGACCGGCGACGACCAGGCAGCATCGTCAGAGGAGCCGCTCATTCATTGGGCACTGCCTGTCCCCAAATGCACCAAACTTGAAAGTTTCACCACAGGTTGCCTCCACGCATTTCACATGATGTATATCTCGCAGGCTGCAAAGTTAACAGATCTTAAAACATACAACAGAGCCGTGCGGAGTGGCGCACAAAAGCTTCCAGGCGCTTTGGAGTTTTGTCCAGCGATGATACCGCTAGGGAGGTATCTCTTTATCCAAGAGGCATTCTGAAGCAACTATAGCCCGAATAGGCAGCTAGAGTGATAATATACTCGGCTATAAGAGGAATACGTCCAACATGTGGTATGCGGCCCACAGACATGGGCGTGTCCACAGCGCCACCAACACCGCTGGTCTGGAGCAGCGTTACAAAGCCCGGCACCATTGGAAGAGAGCATACAAGTACAGGTTCAATGTACTTTCACTTTAAGGTGTTGTTGCTCTACTTTCTGCTTCTGCTCTACTAAAGTTTAAAGGTTAAGCTCTAAATCCTTTTTTACGTGTTGCAAAACACAATGCAACAGTTTTAAACTCTTGCATGTCATCATTTTCCGTGTAATACATCTGTAACAGGACACAGGGCCGCACATGAGACCCAAAAGTGTGCCCAGTGTTTTTAGAACACTGAGTACCCTATCTTGTTTTTAGTACCATCCCATTATAAAACTCCTTGGAAGTGCCCCTGTCCCCAGAGGCCTTATATCCGCAGAAGATGACATCCAGATACCCCGAATGTACAAAAAGAAAAAGACTTTTAGAAGAAAATGACCTACCTGTCAAGTACTTCCCGAGATAAACTAGTATTAAAGGTCTTGGTTCCTGTTGGCTGGGTTCTCTGTGAAGTTTAGTCGCAAATAAAATCTATTCATGGCCTTTGTTTTGGGGAGACATTGCTGTACAGTTTGATTTGCAGTGCAGCATGATCACTCATCCTGTATGCACAAGGACTGACACTTGTTGCAATATTTGTCACAAATGTACCGAATACTGTTGGTTTGCAAGTAATTGTTTTTATTTAATTTATTGTTTGTTTGTTTTTTTTAATTTCCCCTTGTCCAAACTGGGCTTGAAATTAGTTGTTGAGCAAAACACCAATATACTTCACTCTAGGTCAGGGGTGTCAAACGTACGGCCCGCGGGCCGGATCAGGCCCGCAAACAGGTTTAATCCGGCCCGCGAAATGATTTTGTAAAGTAGAAAAAAAGCAAAAAAAATATTTTTTTCCCAATATAAGAAACTGCTGTTCCAATCGCATCCATTAGAGGGCGCAATAGCAATTGTGAGCTCTTATGAGCTACTTTGTTTTGATCGCGATATTTATTACGGCTTCTACTTTTAATATTATGTGGATTATATAGGATTTCATTGTTTTTTTTTAATTTACATTTCTGCCTGATATAGTCCTGTGATCTGTGATATACGTATGTGAGTCACTGAGGCATTACGTGTTTTTTTTTCTTTAGAATTTTCAAATAAACCTGAGGTGTTTTATTAATAGTTATGATGTACTTGTAGTATTTTAAACACACTGTCCTCAGGCTCCAGCTTTATGTTTTATGTTGATCGTATTAAAACAAAGAAAATAAACAAAAGTTTTGGTTTTTAAGTTATATATACCATGATTTTACCAGTCCGGCCCACGTTTTCCTCCATGTGGCCCCTGATCTAAAATGAGTTTGACACCCCTGCTCTAGGTGATGTAAGACAGAAAAGGCCTGCTTATTAGCTCATTCATTTTTAACTGATTTTCTGTGAAGGCACAAATACATGCAGCTTTACTTGGTGAGAACTGACTGTTGAAATATAGAGTTTGAGCAATTTCCCCTTTATGCACTGAATGTGCAACTTTTGTCGTGAAGAAAGCTGATGAGGTGACTATTTGAAACCGTGATTGCACCGATTTCCTCCGTTGCACATTATCTGATCACAAAAACGAGGAAAACAATAAACTAAAAGCAGAAAAGTCACGTGAACGCACGGACACTTCAGCACAGAGGAAGTTATTCAGTCTGAAATAGGAGCAACAAGATTCAACAACAGTTTTTCTTTTTTTATATTATTATGTCCCCTTCTTATGACTATCTTAGTGGCCCTCTGGCCAGCAGCACAGTGCATCGGCAGAGAGTTCAGTGAAGAAATTACTGGTTTAACCAGCTGACGTTCGACAGAGAAAAAAAGTTGTTTTCAAAACTTTTAAAGCCACTTTTTTAACTTTCATTGAAAGACAGAAGAGTGGCATAACAAGACTAGTAATAAATTCATATTCTCCTCTCAGTCTTGCATGTTTGATAACAAAAAAGTTTCATCAGACTTGACTTGTTAACTCAAAAATGACTTTCAGCAGTTGTGACAGGCTTAATGATTATAATCTATTTTATAGTGCAGTATTTTTTTTTTTTAAACAAACAGCTTGTGTTTGTTGTTGTTGGGTTTTTTTTGGGGGGGGGGTTCTCTCAGCAAACTAGCAATTTACCTCAAAACCTTCCTCTGAGCAACTCTCAGTCTCTGCCAACTGTAATCCAGCCAGCCCTCACAGGCTCTGTCTTCTTTGGTTTATTCTCCACTAAGAGACAAGTGACACCATTATCGTGGAAATAAAAGGGAGTCAAGATACAAAGTTGCGTGATATGTTAAGTTTTTGTCAGTGTTAGACAATTTAATAGCGCTTGCTTTACAGCTGGACCCATCTGATCAGTTTTCCAGACACCTGGAAATAAATCCATAAACAGTTATCAAATCCAGGCCTGCTGGAAACTATCATGTCACTAGCTACAAAGTCCTGGCAGAAAACAAACCAGCTAATGCTATTGATTATAAGCACAAGGACACACTTGAATGTCCCTGTTAACCTCCTGTGGACCCAAATGAACTCCACTGTTTAATCATAAAAGTTTCAAGGATCTGTTTAGCTCAGATTTTGAATGTACCAGAATGTGGGTTGGATATTATGTGGCGTGCGTTAAGAGCAACAAAAGACACAAAACTTCTTTTTTTTTTTTTTTAAGAAAAGGGGTAAAGATGCACTCCACCAGTGCAGGATTAGACCTGCTTTCCTGCAGCAGCTGATGCTCTCCTGTGAGAATGAATGCACACTTTCAGCATTGTGCACCAAAGCCCACACTAGAAAGTTCTCAGTGTTCACGGCAATGTGGCATTCAGAAGGCCATCTGGCTGTATTATTTTACATATTCTTTCACCACAAAAACGTGGTGTTCTTGTGTTTCATGTGGCGCTTTGGCGATCTTTTCTAATGAGAGCACAGCAAAAGGGGATAGTTCCTCTTTCACAGGGTTATTTCCCAGAGCTGCGTAGAAACTGCAAGTGTTTATCAACTCCCATTTGGGTGTCAAGTGCTCGAAAGCCAAAAGAGACAGCGAGGAAATCAGCTGCAGCTCAAACAACTGAAGCCCTCCAAAGGTGACAAGCAGCTGTGAAAGTGATCATATCTTTCACAATCTCACTCAGAGGGGAACAGTGGAGTATCTCTCTCTGTGGCTGCTGCAATGTGATGATTCAAGAGACCTTTTGTACATTCCCAAATCCCAGCACCAACCCCCCAGTGCACTGTGTCCAAACAGCACACTGTCTGGCACTGACATAATGTTCTCAGGCAGGAACAGCAATTTGATTGGCCTCTTCACTTTTGTTTGCAATGGGAGATATCCTCTTCGAGCACAGCGCAGCCTCAACAGCTTAGCATTCTGGCTCGACTGTCATGCCAAGGCAAGACCCCGCCCTCTGAAAACTTTGTAAGACTTACA